>JAOTQY010000003.1:16320288-16334545 GCA_026413445.1 Dolichallabes microphthalmus
CCAAATTTGCATGTTCTTCCTGTGTTTGGTGGGTTTCCTCTGGGTACTCTGGTATCCTTGTGGGTTGTTCCCCTTTACCTCTTAGTGTGAACTAAGTTTTTTTTTTTTTTTTTCTTCACGAAGCCCTCAAACTGTAAACTCGCATCGAGTGTGTTTCATTGTGGTAAAGGTGGTCAGTTTGCTACTTTGCTTGTGATGTGCGTTAATTTGTTTCCTTTCAGACGAAGGCTAAAAACACCTGCAGTCACTCACATGCTCACACACCACACACACCGACAGACAAACAGCCAAGTGTATTTAAAACGTTGGCAAATTGTATTAGGATAGTCCGTTCTCGTTTGATTAAAGTGAATCCCGTTTTAGCAGCCTTAATTGGAATTAATGTGACAAATTACTTGAGCTAATGTTCTCTAACTGATAATGAAGCCTCGCGACTCGCGCGCGCCTCAGATTGCGCTGCGTGTTTCTCTCTCTCTCTTGTTTAATAAATGGGGCGCGTGCATAACGAAAATCAGTAAATGTTTAGGGAAATTGGTGAGCAGAATGCAGAAAGAGTAAATATTTAAAAGTAATCTTCATTACCACCAAGGCAGGCACAAAGTTGACTAATACTGGCTTGTACAGACTTGTAGCTTCATGGTACTGACTGTATTGTGTCACACAAACCATTTTGGAATGATGCTGGTGAATTCTGTTATTATTATTATTATTATTATTATTATTATTATTATTATTTTAAATGTGTTGTTATAATGTAGTTCAGTGTTTAACTCAGGAACCCAATTCCTACAATAAGAATGGCCCAGAAACAGCAAGTTTGATAGAATGGTTCACTATCTTACTCAGGCCTCATGGTGGTGTTTCGTCCAGAGATTGTTTTTCTATTTGTTAAATGTTGTATAAAACAGTGCACAAGCGCTGTTATGCAGACATACAAAATAATAACAGAGCTTAATGGTCCAATTCGCATTAATATCTGAAATTTACTGGAAATCTTCTATTGTTTATCCTTTTTTCATGAACTTGAGTCGTGTCCATGAAGCATATCCAAGGAGTCAGTGGTCGGTGTAACATATCACCATAATACACCATTATTAAAGTTATTTTATTTATTGTTTGAGTTTTTATAGTTAACGGCCTATTCGGGTGGTCAGTTGAATTGACATCAGTTGTTCAAAAGCAGTTACTAATATCAAATTGGAACTAATAACTTAAGAGTAAAAAAAAAGCTATATGTTTTCTTACTGTACACATTTGAATATCTGGCCTCATATTGACATATGGGGTGGATTGGCAGTGTTTCAGTAGAATTTTTTTTTTACAGGTAGTAGGATTAATATAAGAACTCCTGATCACGAAGATTTGCCACCAGATAAATAGAATGTGATGACTACAGGGCACTATAAACTATAAATGCTTAAATAACTAGATAATGTGAGATAGCATCCCTGTAAATGTCTCCAGCCTCAGTCAGATGACTCAAATGAAATTAGACATGCCTTTCTAGAACACACTAAAATACCAGCTGGACCAATCATCAAACATGCCTTTCTAGAACACACTAAAATACCAGCTGGACCGATCATCAAACATGCCTGTCAACAACCAATCAAATTTCAGCAGCCAGGAATGACCCTGGTGAAGGGTCTAGCATGATGATATTTGCTGTGTAGATACAGAGGGAATTATTACGTACCTGTCCAACATAGGTGGAATGTTTACTCATTGACCTTTCTTAACATATCACGAGTTAACATCTGGGCTAGATGTCGGATCAGTCATTAAACATGGTTACCAAAAGAAAAAAATGGCAAACGTTAAGATTTTGTTACAGTAATTGCATGTACCTGCATGGAGCCATTTATTGGCTATGCTATGTTTAATTTAATACAATTGTACTCATTATACATGAGCACACTTTCCTTTTGTGGTAGGCTTCATATTTTAAGGTACGTTCATAATTTAATTTAACATTTCTTATTACAAATATTGAATTGAATATTGAACATTAGGTCTTATTCACAGTAGTGTTCTTATGGAACACAGTCACAATTTACTGTGTTTTAAGACTAAAAGCCTACAGTATTTAAATGTTTATATGGTCCAGCTACTGGATCTGTACAGGGGAGGGAGCTAGTTCATAAGTAATGGGCTTGACTGCATTGGTTTACCCTGGTCATACACCTACTGTTTCCTCCTCCGATTCTCCAGTTTGACATCATGCAATAGCTTTGTCTGAGCCAGTGTTTTTGAATCTAATGCCCGAAGCTCATGGAAGAACCAGGGATAAACCATTTCAAATATGTTTGTCATCCTTTTCTAAATACCAAATGCTAGGTCATGCGCTTAATCTGTGTCCACCATATTCTTGTGTCTCCATCATGTATTCCGGGGTCTGCTGCATTTTCTGTGTAAAAAAAAAAATCCTCTTTTATTATTCATCTTCAAATCTCACCTGAGGGACATGTCTGTTGAGCGATGATTAATTCCACTCTCTCAGCACTCAAACAGGATAAAGTATAGAGTCCTGTGTGCCATGTCATAAAATGTAAGGCAAACATGATTAGAAATGGAAGGAATGGGGCTCCTGAGTGGTAAAACGAACCTTTATTCCGGAAATTGCGAGTTAAAATCTTGATCATGCCAAAGCCACCAGTGGCCAGGGGTCCGAAAGAGCAAAATTGGCCTTGCTATCAGGCAGGGAGGGGTGGCATATCCAGTTTAATTATAGATATGCCAGTCAAGTATGGGCATCTGTGAGGCATCAGGTGGAAGTGGGAGGATAACACTTTTCTGAGTGTGCCTCCATTGACTGATTGGGAAAGCTGTTTGAGCTATTTTGATGTCCTGTCATCCTGTCTGTCTAGAGCCTTCATGGACTAGAGCTGTGCGATTGAATAGATTTTGCAATTCAATCAATCGCTTCAATTAATTGAACGATGGGACAGTTTGTGACTTATAAGCAATTTAAATGATTTTGGTGAAATGGTCTAAAATTGACAAAACCCTTCAATTATGGTTGCCTTTTTCACAATGATGTGAGACCATCTTTTGCGTTTACTGCTACCTACTGCACAGGAGTGTAGAGCAGGAGTTTGGCAGGAAAAAAGGTAATCACTTGTTTAGGACATCATATTTAAATGAAGAATGCAAGTTATACAACATTTCAAGTAATTATTAAATCCATTTAGTTGTTTTTAATACTTTGAAACCTGTAAGAAATATAGCTGCTTGAGACAAATCAGCCTGTAAACTATTGAATTGAACTGAATTGAAAATCGCAATGAACAAAAATTTGACGGTCTACTCATGACTCAGCTTTATTATAAACACATTTCTAAGCATGTCTTTTGATATTTTTAACTGCAAGGTGACAGGAGACCTGTATGACAGTTTTCGACAGGTTCAACCTTCTTTTTTTCATCAGTCTTTTCAAAATCCATGCACATTCATCAGTCAGATTGTCAGACATACACTCACTGTTCATTTTCATAGAAACGCTAGTACACTATTGCCTTGAATTCTTTTTCTTGGCTAAAGAAGCTCGCTGTCTGTCACAACATCTGATATTTTCTGTGTTCTGAGATGCCTTTCTGCTCACCATGGTCTTAAAAAGGGGCTACTGTACTTGAGATTCTTGGCCTTCCTGCTAACTTAAACCAGTCTGGTCATTCACCTTTGACTGTTCTCATGAGCAAGCAGTTTTTGCACTCAGAGATGACACTGTCTGGATGCTTTTCACTTTCACACTGCAACATTTGGACTGGTATGCATGAAAATACCAGCAGTTCAGCATTTCCTAAAATACCTAAACTAGTCCCTCTGGCATCTATAACCATGCTATGATCAAGGTCGCAGAGGTCACAATTTTCCCCCATTTAATTGTTTGATGTGAATGAAAGCTGTTTCCCTGCATCCGCTTGGATTTATGCATTGTGCTGCTAAAACATGATTGGCTGCCTGGATATGTGCATTAAAGAACATTTGTTCCTTATAAAATGACTGGTCAATGCGAATACCAAATGAAACTTTTGTTTTTCTAAAGTCAATCAGAAGTAAATTTTGTTCCCCCCTCTCTCGGGTTAATGGAGAATAGAAAAATGTTGCTGGTGAGCACTATATCAGCAGCCCATTGAACCTACTTATCCGCCGGGCAACTAGGAATATAAAAGTAATAGCCTGGACATGGAATGTGCCTGGGCTACTGATTTGTCCTACCCCGTTTTCATATCATGTGACCTGCTTTACAATTATGTTGTAGTTCAGGCCAGCCGTTTCAGCATGTCCTGAAGAGATCAGCTTCGTACGTTTCCTGGATATCGATTGCAATCTCTACTTGCGTGTTATTTTGCTTGCTGATTTGTGGATTTAAAAGATCCTCACATGGTTTCAGACAAGAATAGTAAGTGTAGCCCTGGTGGCATAAATGGGATCATGTATGAGCTTGTTGTAACATTCTGCCAGCATTTTCCATCTGGTAGGAACCCATAGGCTTCATACAAACTGCTTTAAGTACATGATGCCTGAGGGCTTTCTTGTATGTGCATCCCACTTCAAGCACCCTACAAATCATCATCATGGTGCCCCATGTTTGAATCTGTTCATGTTAAAATGCTGCTGTTGATTCTTTATCATTGTGTTTTTTTGGGATGTAGGTTTCCTGCTTTTTTCAGGTGTGCTGTGGAGATCCATGGCTGGCTGCCTTTAGTGCAGACTCTACAAATCCAGTCCTAGAGGCCAGTGTCCAGCACAGTTTTGTGTTTCCTCTTTTTAAACACTGCTGATTCAACTAGTCTTTTAATTAACAGGTTCAGTGGGTGTGTTTTAGGTGTTGGTGAAATACAAACTGTGCTGGACACTTGCCCTCCAGGACTGGACTTGTAGAGCCCTGTCTTAGTGCTTCAGTTGAACACATTGTGATGCATTGCCTCTTTCTGTACATGGAGAGGCTTAGTGATGGAACAGTATAAAAATATGGCATGTTAAATGTACAATTATTAAATGTACAGTTAAAATTTTTCAGATCATAATATCACTCCATAATATCACTCCATAATTTGTTATCACAAATATTCTCCAGCACTTCAGCAAGCAAATAACACTACCGTTCTGTCATCAGGCTAAATAATTGAGATTATTTGGTCACTAGCCAATTTCCATCCACCAGTCAGGTGTCCTTCTATAGTATATGACAGCTACCAAGGGAGAAAGGTGAAAGCCGTGCCAACTTTGAGAACATGTTGGGAGTAAAGTTCTATTTGCCCTCTTTTGCATACACGAGTCACTGGAGTCTGTGATTTGCAAGTGCTGCTGTTATTGACCAGGAGAAATAGTATTGCCATCCCTTTCATTCTGACAGCAATTCTGTTCCAATTTTTATCCAGGGTTGAAGGTGCTCTGCAACCCAAGTGACTATCTCTAGGCCTTCCACATCGAAGACTAGAAACCTACAACTCCGCCACCTATGCCCCAAAATACTAATAGTAATTTTAGGATAGTTTGTGGTGGGGAATCTATAATATTCAAGTGTGAAAAATTTCCGAAGATATTTTTCTAAATCCTGCTTATTTCCTTTCTATATGGAGACGTCTGGGACACCTTGGCGGTAAAACCAATATTACGATTGAGTACCTACAGTACATCTCCTCGTTACCGAATAACTCAAATCAGTACTGATTTCTTGTAGCTTTCATCTTTACGCATTTTTCCTTCCTATCTTCCTTTCCAAGCTAAATTAAATCCGCTTCCGAACAGTTAACTCATCCACACTGATTCTCTGTAGATTGCCCAGCATCTAATGCTGGATGAATCTAAAACAGGCATCTCATCTTTTTGCATAAATATGTGACCTTCAGAAAGCTGAAATTGCATTTGTTAAGCAAAAAAAAAAAAAAAACCCTGGAAACTAGCCTTATACTTCAATGGCCTAATGGAACATGGGGATGAAGTATCTTTACATTTATTTACATATTTGCAACTTCAATTTAAACTACATCTGTGGTGACCTTCATGAGATATAATAAACACTTCAGAATCCATGATGTTTTAGATAGACGTTTAGATACTGCGCTGCTTACTCATGTGCGTCTAATATGTTAAATCTATACTGCTTTTTATCGCCTCTTCAATTTACTTGAAGTAACTCAGTGTACATCCGTGAAAGACTTGCCAGGCGAAGGAATCGATAAGGTGACAAGGTTTCCCAGATAAGGAATATTCTTATGCTGTCTTCATGTGTCTGAGTAGTTTGTATCAGCAAGTATTACTGTTTTTCTTATGTAGACTAAATGAGTTTTGAGCTGTTCAGGCAGTTTGATGTTTTTTCAAGCTATTGCATACAGAAACCATGATAGAAGTGGGGGCACTGTGGCTTAGTGGTTAGTGTGGTTACCCCAAGGTTGGGGGTTTGAATCTCACTTCTGGTCTGTGTGCATGGAGTTTGCATGTTCTGCCTGTGATTTCTGATTCTTTTGTTTGTGCTCTGCAATGGTTCGGTACCACCTTGCACCCCAAACAGGTGTCCCTACACAGGATAAGCAGTGTGGAAAATAAATAAGTGCCTGACGGAAAAGGTTGTCAAACCATTGATGATGCCTACTGACTTTTCCGGAGCAATTTTTGTCCAGTCTGACGTAATGCAACAGCACTATGCAACAGTGTATACCAGCATATTGTGTCAAATATACATGATCTATTTGCCAAAAAGGTCAGCATTTCAGAAGTGCCAAAGTATTGGGCTGCATTAAGCAAAGTAAAGATTTGAAATACCTGGAACTGTTAGAACCCTTCAACACATTATCAAAACCTGGAAGAACAGTGCTGAACCAACAATTTTGGTAAAGAATATTGACCGGGGGGGGGATATTAATTGAAATCACGTAAACACTTGTAGTTGTATAAATACCATTATATGAAAAAATACCATTAAAACCATAGCTATGTCTGGGCATTTCCATATGCAGACAGTGTGATGAGATCTCACAGGATCGGGACTAAACAGTTGGTCATAAAAAAAGTCACTTGTTATTAAGACTAATCAGAAAATTCTAGGGAGCATAAAGATTCTTTTTGGAGTAAAAGAAAAAGATCATGTGGTCTAATGAGTTCAGATTGATCCTTTTCCAGAGTGATGTCATTTCTGTGCCAGGGTAAGACGGGAAGCACATGAAGCAATGCGACGTGGTCACTGTACAGTATCAACCTCTGGATGGCAGATGTTATGATCTGGGGTTGCTTCAGTTGTTCAGGTCTAAGCTCATTACGTGGCAATGTATAAATATTTTTCATTATTATTATTATTATTATTATTATAATCTTACCAGCATTGCCCCAGAAACACTGAAAAGAAAGGGAATTATTTTTTTTCATGTAGTGCTTGTGTGTGAATTCTGGCTCTTTTAGATCCCCAACCTCAGATACAGTACATCCCGCGTGTTAGTAATTGGTCTCAACTAATTTGCTGTGCAAGATTTTTTTTCTTTCAGAATGTTATTGTTTTGTTTCTCCTTGCCCACACTATTTTCTAACAACTGTAATCGCTTCTGTTTCTCAACAGAAAAAATAGTAGCCTATTTTAAATCACTACAACACTGAACTGGCAGTTAGTAAGGATGTTAGAAATTCATTATACAGCTCTGTATATTCATTTCTGATGATTCATACACCTATATCCAGGCTCCAAACGTAACTTTTTGACTCACCAGCAAAATTGCAGGGCAGATGAATAAAGCCACAGGCGAAATGTTTTCTTTTCTTCCACCAGCCAAAATAATAAGCTAAAATTGCATTTTTGTGTCACATACAGTACACATTCCTTTCAGTATATTTTATTGATATAATAAGGTATTATGTTGAATTCAAACCGAAAGCAAAATTTGATGCAGAATTAGTTTTATTGATCAATTAGAGCTGCCACAAAGAGGAGAGGCTCTGACTGAGCCCAGGACACAGACACACAGGCGGTCTAGCACTCGCTGTGTGCATGGTCACGAATGCTCTCCAGCTTCATAGTTTTATTTCTGACGGTAAATGAGTTGTTTCTTTTTTTGTCTTTGGCATACTGGTGACACATGGAACAGCTCGTCACCACCGCCTCAGCATCATACTGCAGCCGTCCTCCTGAGACACCATCCTCTCCATATTTCCATTTCTCACAAGACTTTGTTTGCATGTCCTTCTGCTGCTTTGTCCTGTTTTTCTTTGGTGGCAGTGTGCTTTCGTTTGGTTGACTCCTTGTAAATATCACCACATACTAGCTATCTGCTTAGTTACCCTGAGTAAGGGCAGGTGACTTCCCCGTAGAGCAAGCAGAAGTGGCGTAGTGGCTGGAGTGTGCTTGTATCAGTGCTTGTGTGTTGGACCATCCCTGCGATTCACTGAGATTGATAGCAGAGCAGGAGAAAGAAGCTGCAGCCTCACCTCAACAAACGGGGAGTCTACCCTACTCGCATTGGGTGTTTGGCGGCTGTTAATTTCAGACCCTGTCTACGTGTACAGGATCACAATTTTTTAACACTAAATGTTGACATTTTAAGCATATAGAAAAGAAATTGTGTAATCATATTTGAATCAATCATAAGATTGATAAGAAAATTAGAAGATTGATCATAACCAAAATGGTGGCAAACATCTGACTTTGTGAAATGTTGTATAGATCACCATGATAGCTTCGTGGTTAGCAGTGTCGCCTTGCACCTAAAGAGGTTGGGGGCTTAAATCTCAGTTTGTGAGGGTGTGTGTGTGGTTTGGGGGTGGGGTTCCTCTGGGTACTCCAATTTCTTCCTACAGTCCATAGTGTTTCTCTGTGATGGGTTGACACCAAATCCAGTATGTACCTTTCCTTGTGGCCAAAGTTTCCTGGGATAATGTCGATCCTCCCCTGTGACCCTCCATAGAGTACAGTAAGTGGTATAGATAATTAATGCATAGCTAAAGAAAGAAATGAATGAATGAATAAATACATACACACTTGTGTTCACAGTACAGTATGCGTGTATTAGTAATGTCATTTGGGCTTTCTCATTTGATCCTCTTTGCCAGTTTAGGGTGCAAGGTGATGAAGCAAGAGGAAGATTCACAATTTGTCATGTGGAACATATATAATTTACGTATTTGCCCTTTTTGGAACTTTCTCAGTGTGGCAATGTTCTACTCGCTGACTCGACAGGTTCCCCGTTCACTGAGCAGAGAAACTCTCTTTAAACTCCTCCTGCACAGTTCGTCTTTTCCTCACCAAAAAATAAAATGATTATTTTGTCATAATCGTTTGCGCGTAGTTGACGTGGATGTGCACAGCCGGCTGAGGAAGAACAGCAGCAGTTCCTTCAAAAATTTCCCGTTCCTTATGTCTGCCGTGCTTAAGCGTCTCTGCGCACACTTGGCTGGAGGGCTAAGTAGGTACTCTACCTGTTGCCCCGTTTATTGCGCACCTGTCCTTTAGGGCTTTTAAACAGTCCTATTGCAGCATAAACATTAAAGCGTAGAGTGATCTCATCAAATGGACTGTAATGTGTATGGGATTAGCTTAATAAATGGAGCAGGAGAAATGATTCGAAAGGACAGATCTTAGATCCGGCTTGGCCTTGGCAGATGAGTAGAGGTAATGGTGCGGAAGGGAAGGGAAATGAAGTAGGGGCATGCCATCGAAGCACTGCATTTAGTAAAATATGAGGCCAGCTGTTATAACGAAGAGTAAGATGTCATGCTCACATGTCCTGCAGTAACTTTACTAGTCGTAAAAAAAAAATATATATAATATATTATATAGATCGGCTTTAGTGCAACAGCTCTTCATGAAACTCAAGCTTTGTGTGGTTTTTTTGCTAAGTTGATTGCGTCTAATCTCAGACAAGCTTTTATTATAAACGGAAAATAGTCCATGTGAAAAGACTGCGGATTTCTCTGAACTGACCATGGTTGTCCTTCTTACTAACATTCAACAGCATTTTTAAAAAAACATGTTCTTCTCTTACCTTTTAAGGCAAAAAAAAACAACAGCATTGGACACAAGTTGTCCTGGGGTCTGAGAATGCCAAGCAAAGCTAAACTCACTAAATAGACTTGCTTATTTTTTCTTTTTTATTCCCCATGCCGTGGTCAGCACAGTCAGAATCCCACTTTCCACCTCTCAATCGGTGTGAGCGTGTAAGGGCTGGGTGGATCGATGGCCATCCTGCAGCTTGTTAAAGTGAGAGAGGCTGAAGTGTTTCCTCGACTCACTTTATCTCTTCTTTTATATCAACAGTACTTGTTTCACCTGCTACCTGTCCACCCTCAAACCTGGTACTTAAAAATACTCTTAATTAGGTTTTTCTTTTTTCCCCCCGCTGTACATCTACACTGGCACTGTGTGTATCCTCAGACTTAAATCTTAAATGTGTGTGGCTTAAAGCTGAAGGGTTTTCTTTTTCTTTCTTTCTTTCCTTCATTTCTTTCTTAAATATTGTATGGATGGATGTGGGTCTGGTTGCCACACTAGAAAAACCAGAGACAGATATTCTGGCATGGACAGTTGCTCAAGCTCAGCTACACATCACTTGAGATAATTGGTCTCAACCAAAGATTAAAATTGAAAGGTTTCAAATAATGTGGCAGAAATTCTGCAGTATTCACCTGAAACCCTGACCAGGCAGTTACTGAGGGTGAATGAACAAAATGCTCTAAATGCAATCAGAAGACTTGTTAAGCGTTGTCAAGTCTCATATCTGTCATGACCTTAGTCATGACCACATATATATTTTTTTTATAAAACAAATTCAAACAAAGCATTTAATCCCCCCCCCCCCCCAAATAAACAAAAACAAAAAATTCATGTGGTTTATATGCATATGTGTAGATTGTGAATATCATTTGTTACATTTATTAAAGGAACATGTCATATAAGGTAGGATGCCCGCAAGGCATATTGGCAGATGTGAAGACTTAAAGTTAAGCAAACAAAGTCGAAACAGGGACTAGACCAGGGTGCTGAATTAAAATATAAGAAGGTCTGGTCAATAAAATTTTCTTCAAGCCAAGGTTCGAATTTCATATTTCTTTGAGTATTCAGACCTCTACTGTATATACGCAGTTATGGACATAAGCAGTTTAAAATTTCCATAGCATTCAATCATATTTGTCAATTTTCAGTAACTCTGTTAAAATATGACATAAGCTGGTTTTAAACTTCCAGCAGGAAGAATAAAGATATATTGTTTTGTTTTTTTAATTTACCTTTTTAAACTTTTAAATTTCGTTTTTCATAGTCTGCTTTCCTTTTTTTTTTTTTTGTGTAAGCCAGCGTGTCACACTCTCATTTGTTTCGTCTGCATAGTCCGTTTATACCACTATCACGTTGATTAGCTCTGTTGAATGGCATGTATTGACACACCCACCTTGAGGGGAAAAAGCACTAGATTACTGGTACATCAATTATTCTCATTTATCAGAAAAACGATCAGAAATTCTATTCTGGATAGAATTGTCACTTAGTCAGGATCATCTAGTGATGGCTGATCAAGATGTTGACTAGCTAAGACTTAACAACAACAAAACAGCCAGAAAAAAAACACAAAACCCAGAAACTGTGATGATAAAACAGATGTGAGACAAGTTGCTGGCCAATCCAACAACTGTTTAGACACATGACTAACCAAGTTGCAGAAGATGACAGGTCTTTGTCTGGGACTTCAGATTAACACAAAACCTGAAACATCAGAGTCCATGGGTGCAAGGTGCCCTCCAGGTTATCCCTGACAGATGATTATTAATTATTAATTAAGTAGCTAACCCAATATCTAGGAGATTGGGGGGGGGGGGTGTTTGGTTGAAAGCACACATTATCATGATGAGTCTGTCTAGACCCTCCCAGTGCTTGTACTCTATGCTCCAAACCATAACAATAAGGTACTCGTTTTTCTCTTCCCTAGGTTACATTTCTACCCTAGCAGGCCATTTAAAGCGTTCGAGTTCTCCGGGAACTCGCTAATTAAGACTTTGATGTTAAATAATTTAATTGGCCCTCATGGCTACTTGACTGGCTATTGTTGATGACTTGAGAGGAGACATTAGTACGCCGAAATTCAACTTTCAGAGAGTTCCATCCGCTGACTGCAGCTTGTAGAAACACTTAAAACAAAAGTGCTAAAAGTCTAATCGTGTAGCTTACTGTTTTCTGGACACATGATAATGACGTTCCCACACACGGCGGACTTAAAACTCCACGGAGAGTGAGTGGGAAGCTCAGTTCTCTCTCGGGGGCCTTCTATTGGCCGAGAGCGCCGATTATCGGTTTCCATGCCAACAAGGTGCTTCGTCGATGACCTAATGGAGCAGATGTCGCAAGATGGCAGCCAGGTGGGGAAAAAAAGAAAAACAAAATGTGTGACGTCCCACACGTACAAACAAGTTGCTCTTACTTACTACATGCACACCCTACAGGGCCTTAGGGGTGGTCAGCGATGAGTGTGTAAGAGAGAGAGTGCGCATGTGTTTGAGAGCGAGAAGGATGGTGAGAGTGAGAGAAGGTACTTTTACACTAACAAAGTGGTAGCACAGAGTCTGCGTGGGCTGCCTGCTAGCTGTCATTTGAGATGGAGCGGAGCTACAGATAGATGCTGAGCTGCAAGATCGTGTTTGCTTCACCATGTTACTGCAGGCAGACACTAAATCAGCAGCTGTGAATTAACTTATAGATCTTTTTCACATTTGTGTGTGCAGAGCTTCGAGGGAGAGTTTTTTAGATCAGATGCCCATTGGGATGCTGGGAGTTTTATCCTTTATTTTTATCATATCCTGTAAAATTTCTTAGATACACAAGTGAAGTATAGTTTGTAGTAGATACATTTTTATTTTTAAACGTGTTAATCTATATGTTCTGTAATTAACACATTCAAGGAGACATTGGAGTTCTTCCATTTTTAACAGTCAAAGCAAACAATTGCATACAACCAGCTTCATCAATGAAGTGTGATGATGTACCCAAGTGCATACTGAAGACTGTAGCTCTTGTCCGTATAGCGCACGGGTCACTAGTGGGTTTGTACTTCCTCAGTGTAGCACAGAGCACATCCACAGAGCAGATTTGACAAATTCTAGAACCGGTAGTCAAAGAAGTGCAGGCTAGTTTAAAATCCCAGAAACGCTTCAAACTAATAGACATTGGTTCTAGATCCGTTCTTACAGCTGTTTTTGTGCATCAAGTTTTTCTAGAATTTGTCCAGTCAGATGCATTTAAGGTTAAGTTTGAAGGCTTTTAATTTATTTGGGTTAAATCATTTTAACACTAAGAATTTTTAATTAATCACAAATGTTAGCGCATTAATGTTAATAGCCCTGATTTGTAGTTTTACACTTGCTCCTCTCATTGGTGCTTCTTGTCACTCATCATGACCAAGAATTGCCTATTTTGAAAGAAATCCCAAAAAAGACTAAGTGCAGACCAAGGGCAACCTCCAGAATAGCAAAACTTGCAGTTCCACAAATGACCACTAGGTTACTGACTCCAAAAATGAGTTGATCCCCATTGTGCCCCATGTTAAAATGTTCAACTTAGAAATATTTTTTACAACCCTGATTCAAAATACAGTTTTGATCTCCATATCTAGATTTCTCATTCATGACACCTGGTCATGAATAATGGTAGCCAATATAGCATTTTGGCTAAGCTAACACCAAGCTAGCTCTTATGAGGAAACTGATGTAAATAGGCATGTTCAAACCAACAGACCCGGTTGTTCCACCTTTTATACCCATTTATTGATTAACCAGGGTTTAAATATAGCTAGCTCCTGCCAACATGATGACAACCAGAGCTCCCACAGTTGAGTTTCAAAACCGCTCTTTGGAAAACTTTCATATGACATCATTGAGGGTTAGGTTAGGTTTAAAAAAAAAAAAAGAATTATGCAGTCTATGGTGCAGACAAGGAACCAAGCACCTTTTCCAATCATTCATCAGGACACAGCATTCAAGGATATCTCATAATCGATACCTGGTCATGAAAACAAGATGCTAATCTTTAAAATGACGGGGTTTGGAAATTTTCTTTCGGGGGCCGGCCCATATGTGGAAACATAGACAAACAAATGAATTTCTTCAGGATTCTAAAGCTTCTTGTCGGAAAGTCTGTGCAGAATATGCAGATAGATATGAAGTGGATTTGCAAATCGTGTACTTCAAGTACAAAGTGATCTATATTGCAGGTATACCGTATTTTTCGCCTTATAAGACGCACCGGCATATAAGACGCACCCAATTTTAAAGGAGGCAAATCTAGAAA
>JAOTQY010000003.1:16365092-16376353 GCA_026413445.1 Dolichallabes microphthalmus
GGTCCGGCTTTTAGATAAAGTCCTTCCATGTGCCATCTGGCGGATATTCAGTGAAGCACAACACATTTATTTAAATTTCCGAATGTTGTTTGCGGCAAGTCGCGGGAAGCCGCGCACTAAAATGCGGGATCTCGCGGGGAAACATGCGCATTCTTAACGGCCACATCTGTAAATGGCATGTATGTGTTGCATTGCATAAGATGCCCATTATGCTTTAGATTTTAGGTACAACTTTTTTTGCCACAATAAATGAATAAATGAAAGAATTCAACTAAATTTTATTTGTATAGCGTTTGAACAATTGTCATTGTCGCAAAGCAGCTTTACACAATCAAAAGAATTATTTATAAATTTGTATGGAATGTGAATGTGTATGAATCAAAATGGTCCGATACAGTAGTCCCTGATGAGCAAGCCAAGGGCGACAGTGGCAAGGAAAAACTCTGTTTATGAAATATCTGTTTAGCCAAATTATTATTGCTAAACTACCTGGCCAAAAATAAAGCCCATTTAAAGGCCCTGCACCAAACAAAACAACTAAAAAGATGCTAGAATTACTGGAATTGGGTTAAGGACCATCTAACTCATTAAGTCATTCAGCAATAGTGCTGAATTGGCAACTTTACAAAAGAAATTTACTTAGAATAAATAAATAAATAATAAATGACCATGATAGGAGATCACTAAAATTCTTGGTGAAGTTGCATCATTTAAAAAAAAAAATTGCAATGAGGATCATGTGCAAAAGGTCATGCGGTCTGATGAGTTTAGATTGACCCTATTCCAGAGGGCTGGTTGTGTCAGGGGATGGCACATGAGGCGATGCGCCCCATCAGGCATAATGCCGACTGTACGAGCCTCTGGATGGCAGTGTTATGATCTGGGGGGTGCCTCAGTTGGTCACGTCTAGGCTCAGCAACGTTATGAAATCAAACTGTGGAAAAAGTGGTTTTGGGAGCATGAGGAATCCTTTTCTCACATGAATTGATCACCACATTACCCAGTATAACCAAAGCTACAGGCAGACAGACAAAATATTAGAGGGGGGTGATGCAATATATGAAATTCATACCTGTCTGTAATGCCAGCGGTGCCTTTGTGAATGGAGCAGTTGTGAATTATATAGAGATTAATTCAAATTCTAAAGGGTCAAGATCAAAATTACGGCATAGTATGTCATGTTGTGAGCAAAGTGATAGCATCTTGTCATACTGTTACAGACGCATAATTAGCCGAAAATGAAAGTTGTACATCCTGCCAGGAAATATAATATACTCAGTGTGTGAAATTTCCTTCAAATTACTGATAATAACCATACAGTTGATGCATACCCAGCTAATCTAACAAAGTAGAGACTTTAGCAAGTGCCTAATGAAATTGGAAATGCTATTGATCCCATTATGCTGTTCAGAGTGAATACAAGAAACCCAATAAGTAAAAGCAGCCAGGGTATTGCAAACTGAAGACATGTTTCTGCTGTGAGTGTTAAGTTGTATGAGATGCATTACATTTTAATTACCTTTTTTTTTCCCCAAATAAGATTTTTTTAAACTCATACAACATTGGTAACAAATCCCTGAATGACTGAGATGAATGTGTGCCTCTTGTGCATGCATTTCTTCCAGTGCTGTGTTTCTTTAGACAGCAGGCTTTGGGTTTTTGAGTGTTCTTGGTAGGAGTAAATGTTCATAGTGATGATAATAAGGCAGATGGCTCTTATTCTGTCCCACTAGCATGGTGCAGTATAATAATTCATTTATTGAGCTCAATATCTGAATCTTAAGCGGTGTTATGTTGTGCTCCCTTGATAATTTTTTTTTCTCTAGAATCCTGCAACGTTTCACTTCATTTTACTCAGTAGGTTCAGTCTGGCATTAGACAAATAGGGAACAGTTTCTTCATCCATGTTTTTTAGCTGCACCAATTAGTGTATTTTGAGCCGAGGGGTTCCTCGGTTAGTTGTGATATTCAAAGGAATCAGGCGGAAGTTAAGGAAGAAGCCAGAAGAATGTGCAAATCTCTTAGGATTTGCAGAATGAGAAGACATAACTGAATAAAATAGAAATCTGAGGTGAACACTTTTCTTAATACAGATGGCTTTGCTTCGCTTTTTTCCCCCTAAGTTTCACAAGCATTTGATTTATCAGCTTCATTGGTGACATGTGAATCCACTAAAGTTCACCCCTTCATCAATTTCAGAGCAAGCTTTAGAAGCGGAATGAAAGCAAACCTCATGAGATTCAGGATGCCATTTTTTTTGTTTAAATCAGGCTTCGTGCCTCATATTGCATTTGTGAAATGATAATGAGTCAGATATGAGTGCCTTGCTGCAGAAAGCACAGCACAAATGAGGACAAAAACTGAAGGAGCGAGCCAAGAGGAGAATACAGAACTGCATTCGTGCTGCCCTCTCTCTCTAGAGTTACGCATGACAAACTCTGTGTCCCAGGCACTCTCAGGGAGCATCAAAATGTCCCATGTGAAGTGTCTTATAGTTCCAGGTCCTGTCATTTAACTGTTAGTGTGTGAGAACAGGGTGCAGTTACTGTATAAGAGTTTAAAAGACACACTGATGTCCTCAATTTTTGTTGTATCTGTGGGGAGGAGAAACCACTGCCTGCTTGAATGTCAGTGTAACACTGTGATCATTTGACCAGAGAAAGCATTGACACCAGTGCTAGTTTGACTGGAGAAAAAGTTGCCTGCTTAGTAAATTAATGATCAGTGTATGGTAGGAAATCAGTTCTTTTCACTGCACTCCCCAGAGCTCTGACTTTTGGAATTTACTAGAAAGCTTTGTGGGCTGCTTGGCCTTTTCAAATAATTTTTATTTCCCACCGCACTCCTGAATTCACGTTTTCATGTTCTGTGCTTGTCAGCTGGTTGAGAGAAAGCAGAGATGCTTGTGAATATTATAGAAAGCCAGTTGTTCCATAGGCCATGTACAGACTGCCAGCTCAGACCTGATTTTGGCATATCCAGATTGGAATCCGTTTGGAATCAGATTATTTTCATGTAGTCACTCATTTAACCTGATTATTACAACTCCGATTTGAACAACATCCAGAGGTGGTTTGAAATCAGATTCAAATTGGATTCATAAAGATGTTTCTCAGTCTGGATGCTCTACCCACTCAAATCGGATTTTAAAATGTCAACTGCATCACTTGGGAGCTCAAGTCTAAAGTAGATCACGTGGCATGGATATGGATCCATGCTTGAAAAATGAGTGGGAGAACAGCGGAAGAAATACCTTAGTTAAGCCAGCTGCTCTTTTTGAAATCAAGCTTAATTTTTCTGCACAGAAAATTCAAGGGTGTGATTTTTACATACTTTATGGTAACAGGGCCCTCCACAACCTCCTAAAGCTTAGAAACTTAACTTTCTATAAACCAACTGGTTTAACTGCAGTATGGAAAAGGAGAACAATAGTCCCTGAACGGCTAACATAGTGAAATGTCTGCGCGCACTTTGGGGGAATACTGTACATCAGTACAGGCAAAGCTATAGGGAATGAACAGAAACATGGTGATGTATAAGGAAATAACATGCTGCATTCGAGCCAGCGTTGTCATTACCACAGCAATTGAAGCAGAAAGTTTAACAATGTGTCAGATTTGGACTGCCAGTCTAAGCAGAGTCCAAACTGATCTGATCACGTTCAAATAACAGTATCCCCACACTGTTATTTGTCAGCCCTAAAGATTAGATTTGTGAAACAAATAAGATGTTTCTGCAGTCTGAAGAAAGCTAGTGTAACCTCAGGTACTGTAAGTCCTCCTACTGTATTATTGTTGAACGTTTTAGCCCAAAGACTTCGACATTTAATGTGGGAATGGCTTACTTGACAGTTTCCCCCAAATTCTTGTTTTTATCATTTGTAGATGGACAAATCTCCCTCAACTTCGCATGCACCCCCACGGAACTTGTATTAAAGGAATAGTTCAGGTTTTTTCAAATCTTTCTGAAATTAAAAGCGACGTGCATATGAGTACCTTACCATAGTTCTTTATATTTTTCTGCTCTGTACGCCAACCATGCAGTTTGTCACCCAGAACACCCTAATTCCAGTTTTCTATATGGGTAAAAGGAAAAAGAGTTTGTACAAAATAAACTGAAACCTTGAAAGATACCAACTCGATTTTGTTCAGTGGGAGAGCAGAAGCTTTACATGAGTCTCAGCTTTGGAATGCATTTTTGGTTGTGGAATTTGTCCCAATTACTAATATTGTAACGATTTTCTGGGTGACAAACTTCACTGTCGGTGTGCAGAACAAGAAAACTTGTATCAACCAAGACCTACTGTATGTACTTTTACACATCTCAATTTTAATTTGAGACACACTTAAAAAAAAAACCCAACCTATCCTTTTTCAACCTATCTCCCAGGTCGCCTAAGCACTATGAAAAACAGTTGCCCTGGGGAGAAAATGCACAGTTTTCGAGTTTGTCT
Organism: Dolichallabes microphthalmus; assembly: GCA_026413445.1. Lineage (NCBI taxonomy): Eukaryota > Metazoa > Chordata > Actinopteri > Siluriformes > Clariidae > Dolichallabes > Dolichallabes microphthalmus. The sequence continues at coordinate 16,369,546 of JAOTQY010000003.1, forward strand.
GGTACTCGCACCAAACCCCTTTGCTCCAGCTTGCTCGTTTTTGACCGAATTGGAAAGTGAGACACATCACGTCTAACAGCCTAAAAATCTCATGAGTAAAGTCTCAAAAATAAGTAACCCCTTCAAAACCAATCCCAAACTCCTTCCATTGAATATGAATAGGGATTTAGAGACAGTCAGAAAAAAAAAACACCTCTACTTCTAAACTGCTGATTCACACTCCATTTCATGAAACTCCATAAACTCTCAAAAAACTTAGATCCAGTCAGGTCTCCTGTCTCAAACAACCCTAAACGCAATGCACTATAGCTCCAGCAGTTCCTGATATACTTTATCCATCTGAGAAACACAGGACTGATGTCCTTATTCAAGTAAATGCTAGAGATCATGTTACATTGTCTGTGTGTGACACAGAGGCCTGTTGTGATGGCAACATGTCTAAGCCATCTTTTGGTACAGCACGGACCTGACGCAGCCGGCTGTACTTGTACGTGTGCAAAACATCCAATTTAACAGAGAAACATGGTTTGAAAATATTTGAAAGATGTGCTTGGTTAACTTTTCTGTGAGGAGTCTCCAGTGTCAGGACTTTGTAAAACATAAATGAATGCATTTTGTATTCAGCATGTCAAGTAGCATCTTGTACAGTATATTGCACCATTAAAGTGTTCCATCTGTGGATTTCTGGTTGAAGTCTTAATTTCTTGTTATATGTTGTTTAAAAAAAATAGCCTCTGGATGTAGCAATGATTGGATGGGTGAGGTGTGCCCAGATGTTATTTATATTTCAACTACATCACTTATAGAATTTGAATTCTCTAATCTGATTAGACAGAAGGGGTTGAGCACTGTAGTTTTCAAGAGCAGCAGCTTTGACAGTGAGCAAATCACAGGTTTATATCAGTGTTAGATATAATAAATTAGACAGCTATGGAAGGAGTCCAACGTGTCAGTACTGTACTTTGTATGGATCAGAACATTTTTGCCTGTAAAGTTTTGAGGATTGAGGCCTTGGGTTCTCTGTGTGCGGATAAGTCTACTATAATGTCGGTAACAACAGAGGCTGATCTTTCTCTACAACATGAATTTTAATCACAAACATATAAAATGTATGGTGTCATTATTTCATAAAATAAAACTTTCCTCGGTTGCTGTGGTATATGAAGATTTATCAAAATAATAAAATTTAAAGGTTGTTCCAGCCTATTGGTGACTTTTTCCACAGTTGCCTTTCATTCCTTACTAATCATCAGATAAACTGACACGTCTCAATAACCTCAGTGTCTCATTAAGGTAGCCGGGCCAAGCTGGGTCCCTTTTTCCTTCACAGGTCCAGGTGTGCATTGGGTAATTTGACTGCTTTGGGCAGTGTAGTGTGATTTATTTGAGAGAACACACCTGATCCCTTGTCAGCAGGGCACAGCTCCTGTCTTCAGAACAGCACGGTTGGGTTGACCAGCGGAGTATGTATGTCCCGTAGTGTCTTTCCAGAGAAAAATTACAGCACAGGAATGATGCACCAGTCCACTTGAATGTGATTTTTTTTGTGGTTGTCAATGGAGCTTTGAATGTTAACTGGAACTTTGGAGTGTGAAATAAATGAATAGCATTCTCAGGTGCATCTCAGAAGAAAATGGGCATATCGGAGAAAAAAAAAGAACATGCTTCTTGTATTGAATAAAGAACAGTTAGTTCCTTCACAAATTTAACAACACATGTATTATTCATACACTACAGTATTCTCTTCGTTTTCTGTATTTTATTAAAAGAAGACAATATTGTGACTATGTTTATTTCCAAAGGATTTGTGCTTGGGTGATGTAAAGCAGCATTTGGCACTAGATTAGCTTGGTGTCATTTCCCCACTTAAGCTGTCAGCTCGTTTAACTGCTGGGCTCTGATTAACCAGGGTGCTGGCATTTAGGAAGCCTCATACCAAGCTTGGCTGCTTCTTCAGTTCCTTTCTTGTTTAATGCCTTTGAAACCCAACGTCATTTTCGCCCTTGGTTCGGTTTTGCAACACAATCGTGTAATTGTGTACAGTGTCTGGAGATGTCGACCGGCCTACAATTGCGCATATGCACACTTTATCTAGCGAAAGTCACAGAGGTGGACGTGTAATTGCCCTACATACATTTTGTTTTGAATTTTGCAAGAAGTGGCTTTATGCAGAAAAGGTCAGTTAATTGGTCGTCCTGCTGATAAACCGAAGGCCTCAAAGAACTCAGACAGAGGCTGACTGTGACTCTGTATAGTGTGCATGGAGTCTGGGAGAAGCTCACATCCAGGGAGAAGTTTCTTAATGACAGTTCTGTCACATTAGCCCTTTGTTATTGTCCCAACCTCTGTAGTAGTATTGATTTTTGGCTAAGTGGAAATTGTCAGGTTTGCCAACCACAAAAGTGCTTCACCTCTCTCACATCAGTCAGGATAAATGTGATACAAGGCTGTGGTGGGCGAACAGTTCTAGAGTCGCTACATCAATTGATGTCTGACTCAAGACATTATTTAGCTACTGTATGCTTGCCATCAGAACATCATCATATAGCTTGTACAAACATGACAAGCTTGGTATTTGATGTTCTGTTTATCAGGTGACATATTTTCATGTTGTCATTAGGTTTCACGTGTCACAATGTGTTATTCTTTGGCCGTAAATGTAATTCATGGCACTTCATAAACATCACATTTCCCACAATGCTGGAAATCAAGGAAAATGAACCCGAGAGTGGCTTGTTATAACCATTTCAGGGCATGCCATGAGAATGAGAGGTGCTTCAATAAATTATCTAAAATACATGTGAAAATTGCTAATATTTATTGTTCAATATGAATCCATTCGAAACTCAGGAGAAAACAAGATTTCAATTTCCTGAAGTAAATACACAGTGCTCATATGTTGCTGGAAGAAATTAGGACGATGAAATAAATGAAGGAAAAAGGGAAAATATGGGGAGACAATTTGTTTCAGCAGGGAGCCCAATCACCAAAAATGCAAAAAAAAAAAAGCCTCTCAGAATCACTCGTAGGAATCGGTTTCAAAGTTCATTTAGGATTATAAATAGTCCTACCTCAGTGTAGGAAATAAAAGTTATTTATAAAGCTTCCTATTCCTACTTTCAGCGAAGAGTACAGTAGGACTGCGCCAAGGAAAGCGTGTGACATCACTTTTTACATCACTGAGAGCCATAAAGTAGGCTGCATGTAATAGTGGGTGTTGTACAGTAGTTTTTACAGGTTTTTGTAGTTTTATACAGTGGAAAAGCGAAATGGTGAAATAAGCGGAAGTTGCGTGAAAGCTTTACGCGCACAGATAAAACTTCGAGATGCGTGACTCGCCGCATTATGTTACAGTATCCTAATCAAACTGCTCCAATCACAACTGTTTAAAGCCCCTATAATAGAGATGTGTAGGAGTGTCATAATCTGATCAAAATGATTTCAAAAAGAAAGCAAAACTGGAGGGAGAGAGCCTTTTGGGAGTAAAAGGTAAAAAAAGTACGCTACACGTCCCCCCGAGGAGTATGAAACACGGGGGTACAAAGTGTTGAGAGAAAATCTAAAAACAGTTGTGCACACTCAAATAATGTAATATAAGTATATAAAATGTATATATAAATATTATTATTTTAATGTGTGTGCCATGGATGATGCCCACAACTCCATGAATGCAGCTTATTTTTTGTTGATTTCATGCTGGCTGGTGGGAAATGAATATGGGTATGAATCTGCGCATGATCTGTGATTGTGTAAGAACAAAATTGTATTACTTATTTCCGACACTGTCGGCTGTGTCACTGTTTCAAAGCTGTTAGGACACCTCCGGAGCTTTCCTACATATTGGTGGAGATAGGACTGATCTATTTTAAGAATCTTGATAAAGCTCTTATTCCTGCTCCTAAAAGAACAGTAGGATCAAATGGCATCATTTTGATAATTTGTGGCCACTTAGGATCGATTTCCTACTTTGAGACGCTTAGTAAACACAGCCCTGAGCTTTCTTAACTGTAGGCCTTTCTTCTTTCTTTACCCTCAACACAAGATCATTAATGATTTAACAATTAGCTAATCAGCTGGATAAGGTGTGCATATGGAGGGAACAGAATCACCAGGATTCGAGATACGAATCCATGTGACAATTTCCATCAACGTATTTTGTAATCAATTGTATCAATTGTAAAAATAAAAATGTTGGGGACTGTATAAAGATAATAAAAATACTATCCGCCCCTTACAACCATGACCTTACAGATGACCATGACTGGCTAGTGTCTATGATTTGAGAGCGGGTGTGTTCTTTTCCTCCTTTTAGAAAGAGCACAGACAATCTGCTGTCTAGTGTCCCAGCTGTGAATGGCTATAACATCACCCAGAAAGCAAATTCAAGAAGTTTGGATCCTTGGATGATAGAGAGAACACGTTCCCATTATGCCATTCAGGAGTCTGGAAAATCTCAATATTTTAACTGAAATATTTTATAAAGTATAAACTTTATTGAAACCAAAATTCTGTAACTGAATCAGTTTAAATATTTTTGAATGGAGTAGGTGATATAAAAAATAGAATCAGAATTCATTCTCAACAGTGTAATAATAATAATAATAATAATAATTGTAATGAAAAAAAAAACAACTAAGAGGAATTTAATATATTACAATCTCGCTTAATTACTTGTATAATATCTGCTGTAGACAAGCCATTGGCTGGTAGATTGGCCCATTGGCCTTCCTCTCGGCTCCTCATGCCAGCCCTTTTTCTGTAACTCTGCTTGGCACAGCAACATATCACTCTGAAACCTAATGATGTTTTGACAGACTTAATAACGGACGAGGGCGGCCCTGTGCCATTAAGAGGAAATATGTTTTTGACACAATGAAAGATGGTCTAATCAATCATTTGCATTTGCCTAATTACAGGGTGAGGATGAGTAATAAGCATCAGACATCTTTTGAAGGACAAGATGGTTGGGGGGAGGGACGAGAGAAGAGAAATGGAGAGATCTAGAGATAGACATTGGGTTTATTTTTTGAGAAATGCCAAATGCCTAAATGTAAATGTACCACAATTACTTGGTGTACCTCCGAAGACCTGCCGAGATCCTGCTCTGGTTCAGAAACATTGCTATATTTTGCTGCATGCGCAGTTGAATGAATAGATTCAGTAATAGGTTTGCTTTAATGTCATAAAATGTATTCAGTGTATTTTCTCTGTTTTAACAGTTTGTATAATTTTGGCAATGGATGTTATAGACATTATAGACCATGGAACAAATAGACAGGACTCAAAGCATGTAGTTTTAAAATAAACCACTTTTCCATTATATAATGAAGGACTTTGACAAGCTAAAAGCTTGTATAACCATATCTTGACTTTTTAAGAAACCCTTTTAAATCTGTGTTCTTTTCAGTCTGAGAATCTGGGGATTTTTTTAGCAGTGATTTCTGAAGTTTTCTTCTCTCCTTATCAACAACATCTTCGCTGACCTGGACGCTAACCTTAAGCCATTATAAGGTGAACCTCAGAGCTGATCCCCAGCCAGTACAGAGGGCAGTTTCTCCCACTGCTGACCTGGCGAGAGAGTAGCAAAGCGTAACAGCACTCTCTGGCCATGTCTGGTATTTGAGAGTGGAGAGGAGTATAAGGGGAGATTGATGTTTTGATGGATAGTCATTGACTTTCTAACCTTTCCCCCACGTTCCAGTGTGGCGAGCCGTTGTGAAATGGCAGAGGGAATTTGCAAAGCTATTACCAGAGTGTCTTTCTAAATCATATGCCTCCGAGTGGAGATGACTCCTATAATACCTGCCATTTACTGGCCAAATTATCTATTATATTCTCGCCTGGTGTGTGGATGTAGTCACTTTTGCCGGGGAGGGAGTGAGGTGGTTAGGTGTGTTGGGGAGATTGTGGGGATTTAGGGGTACAAGAACATGGGTCGGTGCATTAAGCCATAAATTTATATCATCACCACATCATTCATTATCTTTAATAGTAGATACTACTACTTCTACTACTGCTACTACTACTACTACTAATACTACTAATAATAATAATAGTAATTAATGGTTTAGTCTGGTACTTTAAAAACGTTCTTTGGACTCATACTCTGTTTCAGACATCACTACATGTCGGACAGCGGTCCGGATCTGGACCGAGGGACAGTCTTATCTGGACCCTGATGCTTTTTTTAATAAATGAAAATAATTAATATATTAATAATCTTTCGAAGAAACTTTAAGTAGAACTGAGCCTTCAAAGGTGAACGTGAAACTTTGATGCTAATAAAAAGCAGTAATGTGAAGACACCATGAGACAAAACACAGGTCACTAGAGAAAACATATCGACAGTAGTCCAAAGTGAGGGCAAGTAAAATACCGGAACTGAGACCCCGATATGACAGTGCTTTCACATTCATTTACAACCCAGCAGCGTGCAAATGAAGATTCGCCCAAGATTGATTAAAGATTGTCGGCATCTTACTCATCGTCCATCTTACTCATCATAGCCTATCCAATATATTATACTGTATACCAGGCCTGGACTGGCCATAGGGCATACCGGGCAATGCCCGGTGGGCCGACGCACATTTTTGGGCTGGAGCTATCAGTCATAATTTTTAAAAAAAAGTTTATTTAGGCCAATTTTTCAATTACCGCAACGGTAGAGTATCAGACACGAATCGCGGCCCATTGGTTGACTGTCGGTTCGGCACGCATTATCTGCACTTGCGCGCATCCAATACCCCCTCCCCCCCCACGTCCGTCGCATGATCTGGACACGCGCCCAAGCCCCCCCCCACCCCCCCTT
>JAOTQY010000003.1:16390148-16408036 GCA_026413445.1 Dolichallabes microphthalmus
GTTCGCGACGTAGAACGTGGGCGGACATTATGCAAATATGTTACGTAGTGACGTGGATCCGTAACAGAGAAAGATTAAAATTGCTAACGACTCGTTTAGGCGAATTTGAGCCGACTCTTTTTTTTTTAATAGACAAAAACTTCATTTATCGTGCACTGTCGGCATCACAACTTTGCAGATTGTTTATGTTCACATAAAGCTACATGACACACTGCATGAAAGATCATATTTGAAAAAGCATAATTGGGGCACTTTAAAGTAATACGTAAGAGCCTTCCATTGGATAATTATTACTGTACATGGTTCAGCTGCCAACAAGTTATTTAAACCTACCTGGTACTGTACGTTGAGTAGCTTCTCATTTCTTAATCAACCATGTCAGAAGATATATCCTATGGACAGGGAAAATTTGTTCCAGGGGGGTCAAATTACTGTTCTGCATCAACAAAAGAAAACAACCAAGGAGATGCTGAAACTACTGGGTTAAGATCAGTAAAACACCATTAATGAAACTTGGAAGGATAGTGGTGAACCATCGTCTTTGAGAAAAAAGATCCAGAATGAGCGTTTTGCGAGGTTACTAAAAGGCTTGGTGAAATCAGATAATTAAAAACAAAACTAGAAATCATATGTTTAATATGTTTAAACATATGTTTTATAGTGAAAGTCAGAGCATTTCCACAATCACAATATGAAGAGAACTCAAGAGGATTGGGACTAAACTGTTGTGTAGGAAACCTTAAGAAACCCACTTATCAGTGTGAGACAATCTCAAAAGGCTTCAGTTTGCTGGGGAGCATAAAAAAAGAACTGTGAAGCATTGGAAAAAGATAATATGGTCTGATAAGTCCAGATTTATCCTGTACCAGAGTGATGGGTGCACAGGGTAAGAAGATAGGTGGATGAAGTGATGCACCCATTATTCCTAGCCTGTTGGGACAGGGTTGTGATCTGGGGTTACTTCTGTTGGTCAGGTCTAGGTTCAGCAATGTTATGTGCCCAAAAAATGAGATCAGCTGACTACTTGAATATAGTGAAAGTCCAGTTTTTCCCATCATTTCCATCAATAGATTTTTTTCTTCCCTGATGGCACAGTTATATTCCAAGATGATTATGCCAGGATTCATCAGGCTCAAATGGTGAAAGAGTGGTTCAGGGAGCATGGGACATCATTTTCACACATGGATAGGTCACTACAGAGTCCAGACCTTAACCCCTTTGAGAATCTTTGGGATGTGATGGTGAAGGCTTTATGCAGCTGTCTGAATCGCCATCATCAAATAATGCAATTCTGGATGAAAATAAATGTTGTGACATTGCATAAGCTTAGTGAAACTACTGTATGCCAGGGCTGTAAAGAATATGTGGCTTTTTTTGGCGGGCAGTATGTGTGTGTGTTTGTGAGACTGAAATTGAGTAGTGTAGATGAGTTCAAGACTGAGTGCTGGGATTTTTACATGTGATAGGGTTAATATTTCATAAGAAATTAAAAAGTCTTCTGGTTTAGGCCAGACCATACAGATACTTCTACTGAAGGACTTTACCCTCCCTCCCTGTGTGAAACTGAACCTGAACTATAGACCACATTCTCTGAAGAGTTAAGACCAAATTTGTTACCCAGACTTCATGCAGGCATGAGGCATTCCTAACATCTAACTAACGACCCCATTTTACATACTCAACCATTATTCTCAACCACCATTCTGTCCCTGCAGCTTATCAAAGTCATAAGCCTAGATTGCTACTTTGATTCGATGCACACATGGGCAGTGAGCCTTGTGTCTCATAAATAAGCGCTAGCAAATAGTTGGGTTTCTCGGTTCAGTCGGCTTACCGTATTGCATTTCACCTCATATTTTCATGGGCTTAGAGTCCATTTTACTGGTAGCCCTGAGTTCTGCCAGTGCCATATGTAAATCCCATTTCGATTGACATGACAGGATTTTGGATATACCGTCACGGCAGTCTTGTGTAAAATACTTAAACGGCACAACAAATTAAATGAAGGCCAATATATTTAAATCAATAATATGACAGTTTTACTATTTTAGAATATTCAAGTCAAGTATATAGCATTCGTTTAGAACTACATTATAAATAGCGGTTTTTAAAATCCACTGTGACACCATTCACATCCGAGGGTCACGACCCCAACGTCGATAACCTATGCAATAAAATCTTTATTAGACATTATTATGAAGTATTACTAATTCTTATGCAATGTACGTCACACTAACTCTATAAAACTCACTGAGTCTCCAGGACAAAGTGTTGTCTGCAAGCTTAAACATGTCTACATATAACTGGTTTTATAATTTTTTTTTCCTGTATTGTTTTCTTACCATATCTGAAAAATCCCTATTTCCCATATTATGGCTGGTTAGCAGTATTGCATTTCAGTGATTGCCTGATTAAATGACACATTTGCATAATGCCTCTTTGAAATAATAGTAACATTTGTAAGAGGCCTGGGCGATAAAACGATAATGATATGTATCGCGACAGACACGTGATCGATAAAACGTTCTATATTTTTTATTCTTTGTCAGAAGTAAACAGAGGTTGCGAAGCTAGTTTAGTTGCATTAACAAAGGCACTCGCTCTCTGGTAACCTAGCAACGTAGGGAGTGATACGCTAACAGCCAATCATGTAACAGTATCACACTTGGTTGCGCCATATCGTTGTCTTGTGCTGGTCTGCTGGATTCCTCTTCATAAGCAGAAAATGAGTGCCGCAGCGAGCGAGGAAATTTTAAATAAAAGAGGAAAAGGGTTTTTTTTGGATACTATAAGTCTGACCGTATTCAAACCAATGTCGTCTGCAAATTATGCAAGACCGTCGTCCCCGCCAAGACTGGTAATACCACTTGATGTACCACCTTAACTCACCCTTTGGAGCACAGCCGTATTCAACCAACAACATCTGTAGCTGCAACACCGCACAAGCAACAGACCACCATGGAGAGGTACTCTGCATCAGTGTCTTATGACAAAGAATCTAAACGGTAGAAAGATATAATAGAGGCAGTGGCATATCATATAGCCAAAGACATGCTTCCGCTTAGCACTGTCGGGTATACAGTATAGCCAGGTTATAAAAAGCTCATACACGTGCTTGACCCACGCTATGTTCTTCCAGGCCGAAAGTACTTTTCTAAGACTGGTTTGTTTTTTTATATTACAGATGTATCTCAGTTTTATTTATGTTTACAAAACACTTTATTCACTAGAAGGTGAACAGCTAGTGAACTTCCTACAGTAGCACTAATCTTGCACTAAATTCTCAGGTTTCTCTGTTTATATTTAACACTTTGCACTATTTTAATACACTTTATTAAGCATTTCTTACATTTTCTTTCATTTTGCATCTTAAATGTTACGAGATAATTAAGTGTTCATTGTGACTTTAGACTTATGTTTACATTTTAATTATTTGAGTTTTCCACGGTTATTGACATTTCTGTGTTAATAACTGAGGGGACTATGATCAGAGGAAGGTTAAGTTTAAAATAAAAATGTTTAAAAGTAATATATTTTTCTCCTGGTCCTTATTTTAAATGGGCCATAAAAAATATCAATAATTATCGATATCGACTGATATGAAACACTGATATCGTCATACAGTTTTCAGCCATATCGCCCAGCCCTAATTTGTAATAATAAGTAAAATTAAACAGAAAAAATAACAGTCTTAAATCACTCAGAATGAAAGAAAGGGCTAAAAACACAACACTACAACAAAACGTGACAAATTTCAATCCCTTTATTTGTAACTAGTGTGGTGAATTGTGCCATGGATTCATACATTAATTCCTACCAGTTCTGACAAGTTCTTTGGTAGTAATTCCAAAGTTCCTGGTGTTTTATTCAGTCAAGTAATCTGAATTTGTCGTATATGATTCAACACGGATTTAACTAACCTCCCAGATGTGTGGAAATTGGTTAATGGTTTTAATACAATACACTCCTTTCTTTTTGTGTGCTTTGATTTTTGTTTTGACAGTATGTTAAAGGCAAAGTGTCTGTTTCATACATATCAGGCCTTGCTTTATCAGTTTGGTCATCCAAAACCACAACATTAATCTACATTATCCTGGGGTTACCCCAAAGGTCCCAGAGAATAAATGGTAATCATTTCTTTTTAAAACCTTAGCCTGTACTACTTCACATCTCTTGTTTTGTACACTTGGCTTAATATTGGCGTCTGTTAAATTGATGTCTTGCTTGAGTGTGTTGTCTAGATAACGTCTGAGAGCTTTCAGTTTGTCAGGGAAATACTAAAAGTCAAGATTGCTGTGGTCACCCTTGGTCATTGCTTTCTTGTCAAGCCGTTGAGGTGTAAGGTTTTATACGGATGCAGTAAATGGCCTCACTGGTCCCCGGTGTCAGACAGCACCTCTCTGTCTTAGATTATGATCATTTTTTCTTCTTCTATTTTCTGGACCTGTGGTTAGAAGATGTAGGAAGGGTGGGGGTAGTGGACATGCAACCCTCATTTTCATGCGCTGCACGTCCTGCTTCAGTGGCACGATGCCTTAGCCTGATCTCTGTTGCTATGGTAGCAATGGTTCGGGTCAGGCTTTGGGCCCTCATTATGAAGTTTGAAGTGTGCTCGCGGCTCCCCAGAGTGACAATGGAACACCTAATAGGAGAGAGAGCATAGGAGCCTTCATGGACAAATCTCTCCAACTCCCCTTTCATCGCTTCATCACCAGTTCTTGATAGTTTCCCCACTCTCTTCGAGATACAGTAGTGCTCAGGCACATCCTTTTCTCAAGTTGCCTCAAAATATACGATCAAAGGATTTCGTTAATGTTTTTATCAACTTGTCCATCCAGTGATGTCCTTGCCAATGGGAGAGCAAGTCCAAATAGGAGCTTTCTGATCATCATCTATTTGGTTCCCAAACTGCAAAGTTCCTTCACATCAGTTATAGCAATTGTTGTACTGTACATTGGGGTTGTTTTGGAATTGTCTTAAACGTGCTACAACTTTCATAATTTGTTTTATTGGCCGCTTTTAATTCTACTGTGTGAGACACAAAGGGAATGGCATTAGGCAGTCACTTATAATGTTTAATAGTGTAGGTGAGGAGGTAATATACTTCTTATTAAACTCTGAATTGCTCTTGGTGTGTACTGCAATTTATTCTTAGAGCAAGTCTTGCCTTCTTCAGAGTCGTGGAGCTGTGAGGTGCACAGGCTGGAAGAGATTAACATTTAATGGGAGTCTCAGGCTCATTTTAAGCTGATATCTCTTGTCTTCCGTCCTGCTCGTGAGGGGATTGCATTAATCAGGAACTGCGGCAGAAAAGTTGATGGAAATCTTCAGATTTGGATGCGGAAACAGAAAATGTGCACTCTTGTATTCTGTTTCATTCTCTGCTTCTTTTCTGTGTTTATCCATGCTTAATCAGGAGTCACGTAATTGCCATTTCCAGAGACTTTTGGTGGCGGGCTTCATGTTTTGCTGAGCGGCCCTGATATTCTTTGATGGTGACACCAGCGTTTATTGAGGAAGAAGGCAACAGATGGTGACAGATTGATCATTTCCCTTTCAATTCTACAATTTCTTTGAGGAAATGGCAGTGTTTAGCAATTCATTGCTTCAAGAACAAGACTTGTGTCTGGTGCAGCAGAAATAAGTAGGTATTCTTCTCTTGAGCTTGCAATAGTAGCCCTTGACTCAGCACTCTGGGCCAGCAGGAGGCTTCTCATAAGAAGCCTGGGGGAATGCAGATAGGAGCACGTTTAACATTGCCCTTCAAGTCCGATGGGACGCTGCATAAATTTCGTTATGCAAGATCTTTAGACAGTTCAACCCAAGGCTAGGTCATGCAACAGGATCAAGCTGGGCCTCCAGTAAATCCTTTTCTCCAACTTGACTTGGAATTGGGAAATGTTTTTTTTTTCTTAGCTTTTCTTTTTTTTTTCTTTTTTTTCCATTTTTAAAAACATTCTGGAGGGAATGAGAAAAGCGTACTGTTTTTTTGCACCAGAGCATGGGAGGTTCATACTGTATACAGAGTTGCTTGTGTGTTGCATGTACATTCCTTGTGCTTACGCTTGATGGCAAATGAGCTAAACCAATCATATCAATTATTTTATATGTTTCCACTAACTTGGACTGACCGATCAATTCTGTCCTGTCCGTTAAGGAAAAGTTGTGGTCGTTGGACTATTCGAAAGGACCGTCACTATAAAATATTCAGAAGTGATAGTGACAAGGTAGTGGGAAGGTAGTAGGTGTAACACATGTATGAATGTGTTAGGCACAGCGGTGTTGCTGGCTGCTGGCTTGAGAATCAGACAACAACTACAAATATCCATCCACTAAGAGTCCTGTGATAAACTGACACTGCTGAATTTGTAGGAGAGCTCTGGCATAAAACCGTACACTTACAGTACAAGACGGAGCAACAAGGTACTGTAGGTGTGCCAAAGAGGCCCATAAGCGTACACTACTACTTGTACTAGTATATCACTATTGATCCACCACTCGTATAATACCTGGTCATTTGCTGTAAGCTCTTTTGGTGGCCACAATCAATGTATTTCGCATACAGTACACCTTTAAGAAAGCAATAAGAAAGACTACAACCAGTAACCGAATACCTACAGTACAGACGGAATCTTTATGGTGCATATGGTCTTTATAGTACCTGAAAAAAAGTGTGAATGAGGAACTTTATGGGTTGGGTGGACCTGATAAACCAGCTGATATGACAACCAGCTTGTACATTATATATAGAAATGTAGCAGTATACACCGCAGGGCTCGCAAAATTGCTAGAAAAAGTCCCGGGACTATTGTGTCTTCCAGTCGGGCTACCAAAATCTATCTCAGCCCTGCCCGTCGGGCGATCATGGGAAGGAATAATATATGCCAATGCTTTTGCATTCTTTCGCAAATGTAGCTGGGTAATTATGTAATTTTCGGGCATCGATGAGCCACTGTCAATATGTGAAATATTGAAATCGCGTCTGAATTCGCGCTTGTTTTTTACTTTCACTTTGTGATCGCGCGAACTGTGTATAGAGAGTGGCAGTACTGATTGGTCAGTAACGGATTAATTGCGCACCAATTCCTCTGACATCGTCTTATCACTCATTATCTTACTATTCAAACGTGACAAGTGACATCTCCCGCAGCAAGCTTAAACATGTGATAGAGGTTGATTGCGCAGAGAACTTAAAAAATCGCTGACCATTATGTGTGTGTGTGTGTAAACAATTACACAGGTATTTTAGTTCTGCTGAGCCAAATAAGACAGGTCAGAGTGAAGAAGGGACAGCCAAAGAAGAGCCTATCACAGAGCGGAAAAAGAAAGCCTATGAGGCAAAAAGAAAGCGCAGCTTTTTAGTTTCATGGACAAAAGAATTTCTGTGGCTGGAATTTGACAAGCTAAATAACAATGTTCTACCGGGTGTGTCGTGAGTTTCCTTTGATTTCTGACTCGACAGGCGCCTTTGTTACTGGGACCAGTAATTTTAGGAAAGACCCCATCAGAACCCATGAGAAATCTCTGCATCACAAGACATGCATTGGTGCTCAGTCTGCAGCATCTTTCCCAGAACAAACACCAATTGCAAAAAACACACTAAAAATAAACCAAGCACAACGAAGTCCTGAAAAAGTTGTTTAGAACAGCGTACTATGTTGCAAAGAGTGGACTACCATTGTCAAAATTTAGCAGTCTTTGCAAACTTCAAAAAGCAACGTCGAGTGGCATTTACTCATCCGTGACTTCTGTGGAAATTTCAGATTCAGAATCGGCCACAGACTGATTCATGTTCTACACAGTTCTTACTGTACAAGTCCATAGAAATTTCGGTTCAATTAGAACCCAATATTTGAGTTGATGATTTTAATTTTTATAAAGTTGTTGTAATTTGTGTTTTAACAATTTTTTGATTGATGTTTTGTTTCCTTTACAATATAATACATTAAAAATAATCTCCTTTTTTTTTTGGTCTACTTAAATTTATTTTGGGCTACCAAAAACTGAAGAGTGCCTTCCCGAAGGGCTACCAGAAATTTAGAAATTTTGCGAGCCCTGCACCGGATGGTCAAAAGTGTGTAGACCTGAATGTTACCCCCATTTGTGCGTGTTTAACATCCTGTTCCATATGTTTCCTTATGAATATATTAATCTCCGCTCTTTTAGAAAGGATTTTCACTAGAAATTGGACCATGACTGTGATCATTTGATCATTCAGCCACTAGCCTCAAGTCAGGCACTGACATTGGGTGAGGAGGTCCAGGGTGCAGTCGGCATTGCAGTTCAGTGAGCTCCTTCGGCTTTTCCATACCATCCTTGGATAATCTTGGCATCATGGACCTTGATGCACAGGTACATCACCATGCTCGGACATGGTTGGACACTGTAGTTCTACTGAAATTAAAATATAATGCTACAGCATACAGTGGCATCCAATTGCCATCTACTGTAATAGTGACATTTAATTGTGTTTGTGTTAACAGTTTGGGGATGGCCCGAAAATAGGTGAGCTAGTCAGTGGCCATACTGTATACTTTATGTGAAGAAGCTTGCAGTTCTGTGGTATTGTTGCATTGAGTCTGTTCTGAGCTTGCTTTTGGTCATGCTGCTTGAGTTCTCTGTTAGGCCAAGAGGGAGCTCTACCTCGGGATGTAGAGAGAGACTGACAGCCTCAGGCCTTGCAGTGGAACCGCACACCTTTCATCTAGCATATATACACACACACACACACACACACACACACACACATCTTTCATACTTTTTTAGCTATTTGTATTTTTTTTCTAATTAGCGTATGAGCAAGTGTAATCTCAGTCTGAGATTAAGTAAAAGTTTTATATAATGAGAATTATATAAACCAAAATTCTAGATTATTATTATTTTTTATTTTTTTGCTTGATTTGCAGTTGGCAGTTGAAGGTCAAACTTTTTGGTTTTGTTATTATTTGGTTTGGATTTTGTTTCACACTGAACAACATGGAATAAAGAAACCTCCCCAAAACAATTGCAGGCTGAGGTTTATGTTGGGCTAAAACTACATCATAAACCATTTGATTCATTCATTCATTTATACAAATCTTTCCAAAGAAAGAAAGAAAAAAAAAGAGATATATTCCCCTTATCTGAGCTGATCTATTTACTGAAGCTATGTAGAGCCAAATACAAGTGACAAAAAGATAATAAGGGAACCAATAGCGTAAAATAGTGCCTCTAGGGCAGGCATCACTAAATGGCAGACCACGATCTGGATCCGGACCGAGTGACACTTCTATCCGGACTCCGATGATTTTCTGATAAACGAGACTAATTAATATACCAGTAATCTAGCTTTTTTCCTTGAGGTCCAACAGAGAAAATCAATGCGATAGTTTACCATGCAGGAACAGAGAGTGAGGAAGGAACATAAATAAAAGCGTGACACAGCATGGCTTACTCCAAAAAAAGGAATTTAGACTAGACTTAGTCTTAGTAAACCTTTGAATGGACAGATCAATATACTGTATGCTTATTCTTCCTGAAGAAAGTTTAAAACCAATTTGTCTCATATATTGCGAAACCGTGGCGCGATAAAAATTCAGTAACATTAAGCACCACTATGAAAAAAGGGGGGAAAAACTGAGTCGTTGAGGAAACGTATCCTCAGAAGTCCGAGGTGAGGGAGTGTAAAATACCCGAGCTGAGAGCCCAGTATGACAGAGCAGTCCTTTCACATTCATTTATACACCAGCAGCGTGCATGAAATATTCAGTGAGGACTGATTAAAGATTGTTGTGTGTTGCTGAAAACTGGCAATAAATATTAAGACGCTATTGAAATTTTAATTTGGTCATTTTTAAAGACTTTTAATTGCATTGTATATACAGTATGTAGAGATCTGAATCCAAGCACAAACATGTTTTGGGCATTTGGACCAATTAGAAGAAAATTTTATTAAAGAGAACTTTAATTCAGATCTCCTGCTCTATGGTATTATCCTTGATTTTATGTGATGCAAAGAGATGCTTAATTTTTTTTCAAGTTTCGAATTCCAGACAAGCACAAAATGAAACTGCAGGAATGGCAGGAGGATGGAGAGCATGGGACTCATTCGCAATAAATTCCTACAGGGTGATGTAAATATTTAAACCAACTTTTTGTGTGCATTTAGTTTTTTTTTTATTAATTTCCAGAATATACGGCATTTCTGCAACACTACCTATCTTTTTATCAACATTACAAAATCTAAAATCTCAAGTTTGCCGGGAACAGGTAAAACATTTTTCTAATCAATTAATCAATCAATCAACATGAGGTAATACACAGGTGTACATGGGTTTTAGTCAGTTTGTATTCTTATTCACGCACAAAAACACCTGGATTTGTTTTATTTTAAATATTTGAACGGTGAAATATTATCCTGATTACAGTCAGTGAATAAAACTTTTGCAGAAGGGATACTTCCCTATCCCTGTATCACTGATTCTCCTTCTGTCTTACTGCTTCTCAGCTCTTCCTGCCCGCCCTCTCTCTCTCTCACTCTCAATTTCTCGTCATTTTACCTCCCCTTTTTCCGCTGCTTAAATCTGTTTCCACTTCCTGCCTGTTTTGACACAATCAAGTGCATTTGCATAAAGATGCCTTGAGTTTGTCTAACAGAGTTGGATGGTTGCACAGGCTGACTGTGATTTTGTGTGTGCACACGCATGCACACGCGCACACACACGCACACTCACACACGCACATACACACGGTTACACAATTTATATGCCCTGATTTGAGAAAAAAAGGCAAAAGAGTTGGATTGAGTGGGCCAATGCAGTACGCTGCCATGGCAACTCAGCACTCACCTACTCCTCTGCCGGTGCTGTGTAAAGTAATAAGTGTTTAATATCTGTCGAGGATGGAATATGTCTGTCAGCCTGGCAGCGGACATCTCATCTTTCCCACCACCTCTTTGTCTCACTTTCCAACCCTGCCACTCCGAATAGGTTGAGATGAGTCAAACTTCATCAAGAGTCCCTAGTATCCACCAATCATGTGTGGATAAGCGGAAACGCTGTGAGTCACCACGGCATATGCTGTGCTACACCTTTATTTACTCAGGTTAGCTTGCTAATGCTAGCCCACAGCAACGTTTATGACTCAACTCTAACGGTGAGTTGTGTGCTCCATAAATAACCCTGCGAGCTGGCTTTCAGCGTTGATTGACAAATTCTGATGGTCTAAAAAGTGCTTAGTCATCTATGTGTAGCCGCAGGAGGCACATATAGTATTGAGTAGATTCGCTTGATTATGATTTATGATTTTTTTTTTACATGATTACTCATTGATTTTGGAAACACGACACATTTTTTTTTACCAGGTGATTCTTCTGAACTTTAAAAAATGCAACTAACAACAACAACAACAACAAAAGAATTGGTTAAATGCCACAGCCTCAGCCTGGGTGAGAGTGAGTTTGGGCTTTTAGTACTGGATTAATAACACATAAAAGAACAACCGTACAAAACAGAGCACGCAATAATCATTTAATTCCCATTATCTTGTATTTATAATCATTGGAATCCTGAATCTTAATTGAAATTGAAGTGTGATTTATTGCTCAGCCCTACTATTTAGGATTGCAACTTTTAACTGTCTGATAAACTACTTTCAGTAATAATGTTATGTCCTAACTGACCATTTCACATACAAACAAATAAACAAAAAAGACAAAATGTTTATTCCAATGGGGGAAAAAGGTAGTATTTTAAATTCTTTGCACACAAGAGTCTTTGGACTTTCTTAACTATATGGGTTTGGCACAAAGTTGCAGTGATGCAGTACAATATGTATGTACAGTATAGAATATCTTTGTATAAATTAACATTACAATTTCCCTTTATTGGTGACGTTCCAGCATGACAGTGCCCCTGTGCACAAACCCTTCTCCATAAAGAAACATGTCCCATCATGTTCAGCTTGCCCTGAAAGAACTTTGTCCTGCACAAATACCCGATCTCAACCGCAATGAACACCTTTGGGATAAACCTGGAACACCGATTTCACCCCAGGTCTCATCACCTGACACCAGTGCCTGACCTCACTAATGCTCTAGGGACTGAATGAGCTCCACATGAATAGAGCAGAAGAGTGGAGGTTTTTATAGCAGAAAAGAGTTTTTTTATTTTATTAAAAACATTTTTTTTTAGATCTGGTCAACAATTTAATGTTCTTGTGGGCATAAGAATAGATACAATGTATTGTATATGATAATATGAGACATACTGTAGCCAAAGTGGAGAAAATCAGGTTGGTCTTGTGTAATTCATGGTGAGTCCAGAGGGAGTGATGCGGAATTTCTGGGAGTTTGCCGCTGCAGACAAAAGGGATGAGAACCAGATGAAAAAACCATCAACAGTGGCATAATCATTTGATTACTATGGAACTATAACAACCCTATTTCTGACTCTTAGTCAGTCTCTTATTACTACTTAGTACATTGATGAGATTTTTACAGCAAATTCTAACTACAGTTGTAACTGTTTGGTAATCAAGCAAATCCAAAGTTTCTTGCAGTGTATTGCCCTGGAGATCATCAAAACACACAGAAAACACATTACAACAGCATAATAACTAAGTCTAGTCTGTGATGTGTTAAATATGAATTTCGCTAAGCTCAGGATGAGGAGGGAGACAGTAGTTACTGCTCAGCTTTAATGGACTCAGCTTGTAGATTAAAAACAAGTTAAATGTCTAAATGCATGAATAAATCATCATTAAGGTTATTTTATTTATAAATGCACTATGAAATATGCATAGCACTGTGGCAGCTTTTCTATATACTGTATATTTGATTAGTCTAGAAAAAAAATATTTATTAAGTATCCTGTTTGGGTTTGTTTAAATCCCTTTATTTCATTACATTCTTTTTCAACAGCAATCCCACGAGTAGAGCAAATATTTGTGGAATAATTCATATGGTGATGTTTACTGTAAGGAGATGTTTATTTTTATGATCAGAAAGCGCGTTAATCTGAGCATTTCAAAGCAGAACCCCTAATAGTGATACCGCATCAGGTTATTACATCCCTTCTTGCTTTTGATCAATTCGCACAGCTGACTTAGGTACAAAATATATAGTTGCATTTCTAATTAAATTATTATGATGGCATTGAAACTTCAATGCAACAGCAATATGCAAATGCTGCAACTATAATATGCTTTTTATTAGCTCTCTTGTGCATGGCTGCATAATACCACAGCACAACTTGCCAAGAATCAGGGTGTATGAACCAATATACATGTACCTTCATATTCAACTTCCTAGACGTGAAAAAAATGGCAAAAATAACCCCAGAATGTTAATGACCATGGTGGTTCAGTTGCTTGATATGGAGCTCTTTGGTGTTTGTTAGGTGAATGAGCTGAGGAAAGTAATGCGTAATTCACACCGGGTCATTCCGGGTAGGTACTTTTACAGCCTCCGGGCGCTCTGTTGTTGCCTGAGAAGCAGAGCAGCAGCCGCAAACGCGGCGAGAAGTGATGATCAATTGGTCGAGGTCCTCCACAAAATCTATAAGTGACCGTATGCTTAACGATTTCCTGCCAGCTTTTTAATGTATCTATAGGCCAGGTCGATGCCTCTGTGGGAAGAATTCTATATTTTTGCGTGATGAACTACTTAATCATCCTCATCGGCCACTTGTGCGAGAAAATCCATATCCATTTTCCTTTTGTCTTTTATTGGTCTGTACTTTTAAGTCATCAGAAAGAAATGGGGGAGTTGAACAGATAAATAGGTAGACTTTGGTTTAGCATACTATGATACTAATTAAAGCTTTCTGAGACTATTTTACTCCTTCATTACTTTTCCCTTGGCTAGCAATACGTGCGGTTTGTCCAAGCCTAAACAGGCCACAGTGCCTCCAAACGGATGGTTGTTGCAGACGTTGTTGCAGACCTGGCGTTCTCTGTATTTTTATTATTTTTGTTTTTGTTAGGTACTACCCTCTACCTTGTGCCATGTTCTTTTGTTTTTTGTATTCATTTATTCCGGTAGACATTTTGTTCTGGTTACATCATCTCTTTTTTCTTTTAGTACTTTTAGCAGCTATCCAACATAAGGTGCCCCTCCAGTATCCTTCAGTAGCTTTTTAAAAAAATTTATTATTATTCATTAATATTTTTTCCCTTTTCTTTGTCTGGCTCTGTGTGTACTTTTATTTCTGGCACACAGTAATTTTTTTCACTGTAGGCACTACCCTGGTGCATGTTTGACGCAAACACCACATGGCTTTAAAATGAATTTGGACCCAGTGGAAGAGGTTGACGCCATTTCGAAGTCAGTGCCAATTTTGAGTATGTGTGTAATGACTACAGTATCTGATAAGACTGAAGCACTGTGTCCGCTAGAACTGTGCGTTTTAAGCGATTATGCAAGTTAATCAATGTGTTGTTGATTGATTTAATTAACTGATTCAATGGCTCAGTTTTTGATTCATAGTTTACTTAGTTATATTTTTAACCATTTATGTACATTTTTAATTGTTAAATGGTCTTACATTTTTGAATTTCTTAAAAAATTAATAAAAACACTTCCATCTTCAGAGTATTGCTGCTTCTTCTACTACTTTTAAAATGATGGGAGGTTGGCGCAGTCCTACTTACACTGCCATTTGAGTATTATGTTACAATATGATCAGCTGCAATCCACTTGCCATTGCCATAAAGTTTATCAAAATTGTGTTGATGTTCATGTGTTTACTTTGCGCACACAGCTGGACAGTGTTGTTTGATTTATCGATTGTCCATCAGATATCCTGATACCAGTTTTGGCATGATCCAGCTTACTTGTAATTTCTGTCACCTTGCATGTTAATAGTGTCAGCAAATGAGCAGAGATGTCCAGTGTGTGCAGCTTACAGAGCTTCTCATTAACACAGCAAAAAAAGGAAAGATCAATTAGCAAGGCTTGCGTGCTGATTTAATTGAATGATCTGAAGACGTGCTCATGGATCTTTTTTTCTTCTTTTTTTCCTTGCTCACAGGGGCTGTAGTCAATGTATTGTAGTCAATGTATTTTTGTTGAATCGTGTAAAGTCTATAGGTGATGAAATGTGTGGAGTTCATTTTGGTTTAATGTTCCTGAACCAAAATAGCCACGCGAACTGATGAGTGGATGGAGTAGCATTTTCAGAAAAGTTATATGTTGAAGCATGGGTGTATGTAACCAAAGGTCACCTTTATTCAAATGGAAGGAAAGAATGCATAGGGAGAGGCAGAGTGATATGATTAAAAATTAAGAATTTGGATTTTAATCAAACATAGAAGGTCAGAACTATTGTTAATAGCTATGATAGATGTAGTTCATTATTAGTTCTGGCTGGAAAAAAGGGTTTGAGTCAGAGAAAGATCTCAAGATCTTGTTATTTTAATGTAATTGTAAGTTCCCATTTCTGGATATTATGACATTATTAATTTATAACTCTAAGTATTTGACATATTATCTCCTTATTTTAGACTTGATATTTAACACAGCCAAATTCCAATAGGGCAAATGTATTTACTCCATGTTCGGTTTTCCTAAAAATGCAAGTACACCAGACGAGTATGGAGTTGTTAATTTAGCATAAAAATAGCATAAAATAAAGGGTCCAAAATGAATTTTTTTTGGAAGTTTATCTTAAAATTTAGGTGCATATAAGTACATTACCATAGGATTCAGTTGTTGTAAAGTCTTCTGCTCTACACACCGACTGTGAAGTTTGTAATGTGAGTAAAGTGTACGCAAGGGGGCCCGATTACACAACTCAGGTTCCATGCAAAAGTCCATTCCTGAGACTTGTATGAAGGTTCTGCCGTCCCGTATGGCATCCCAGGGAAAGAAAAGTGTTAAATATGTACGTACATACTAAAAAAAAAAAAAAAACACATAACTATCTCTTAAAGTTGCTATAGCAAAATATGTTAAACTGAAATTAATGACAGTAGCACCTCAGTGCACAATTCACAGTTTAGGATACTGTGCAGGGCTTTCAGAAAACAACATACAATTATTATTATTTTTATTTATTTAATTGGATTTTTTTTCTTTATACTGTATATCCTTTGAAAAAAAATTCCAGAACCAGAAGACATTTAAATAGAACACACCATACAGCAGATGTTTTTGCATTAGTATGCTAATGCATTTGCTTCTTTGGCATAAAGAAAAAAAAACTCACTTTTAACCTTAGTTATCTCTTTATTTATCCTGGCTTCCTTGAAAATGTGCCTCTCTTTAAAGTTCAGACAGGGGATTTAAAAGATAAATTTTTTTAATTTTTTTTTTAAAAGCCTAGACCGGGACAAAACTGAATGCAAATACATGTACAATTGTCTTCCTATGAGTATGTATTTGTATGTATGTTAATAATTGATATTTACAGTACACTGGACCTAGCGAGTGTAGACTTTAAAATTCTTGGTTGTGCCAGTAAAGCAGACTAATAGGTGGATTTACTTGAGATCAAAACATGTAGTGTTTTCCCAGTAAACATAACTAGTGACTGAAGCTTTCCTTGTGCAATGAAAACAGCTGCAAAGCTTGAAAGATCAGATTAAATATTTAGGCATGAAATATTGCTTAAAAAACTAAATGTAGTAGTTTGTTGCTCCATACGAAAGGCATTCCAGGGTGTACACACGAGGGGAAAGCAGGCAGAGTTTGAGATTGTTTTATGGTGAGAAGCAAAAAAATTTTGCCTACGAGTGGCCCAAGTTTAAACGATGTTGGGGATTGGCACTGACGCCCCTCCTTTCTTTTCTTCCACCCTTTTCATCCCTGCGGCTTGGTAATGCAGATCACTTTGAAATTGAAATGATGAGGAAATATAATATGGTGGCAAATTAGAGTCGTTGCCATCCTGCTGATGCTAGAGTCGTTTTGAAAGCATCTCTTTTCCTCCTCCACCCAGGAAGCCATGTTAGAAGCTCAGCACAGCTAACTCTGATAAGCATAGAGGTCTGGTCTTACAGGTCTGGTCAGTGGTATGTACAGACCAGTTATAAAGGTGGCACCCAAATGGGATGTGTATTTAGGTAATGCCTGTTAAAATTCGACTTTCACATTGATTAGGTTACATAACATTGCTAATATCCTACTTTTAATTTTCTGTCATAACATACACAATTTCCATTCTGTTACAAAAAAATTAACTAATGACAGAGTAGCATAATATATAAAGACCCTTAAATAAAATAAATATATATATAAAGTGCTATGTTGAATAAATGATTGGTACCATTAGAAATTCTTAGAATTTCAAGGATGTTCTCTTTCACATTTTGCGTTTGAAAAAAACAACAAAAAACAAAAACTGACTTCTTGCTTTGCCGAAGTGTAACTATAAAGTGACACAGAAATCATACAGTATGCCCCAAGTTATTCATCAAAATGAAAATTTAAAAATGTGCAAATGAAATGAGACAGCAGTGGTTTAAAATTTATAAACCAGCGCCACCTTCACACCTTCAAGGCCTTCAGTGAGGCATTATATTTCTCCAACAAAAAAATAAAACAAAATCTTATATTATTTACAAACAGTACAGAACTTTTTCTCGTGCATAGTCCGTGTCTTTGCCACCCAGGGGAGCAAGCGGAGGCTCAGCCAGACTTTTTTCTCTGCTGTTGAACACTAAAGGCTTTCTCTGTGGCATTCTTAATTTATACATAATTTAAAGTTTTTTTTTTTTTTTAATCAAAATAAGATTATTAAGCCTCTCAACTAAGTTTACATGATATTGCAGTGACAAAAAGGAACTTTTTGTTATTGGTAAGCTATATTTGACACTTTTTCTTCAACAGTTTGCTAGTACAGATCTGGCCTTTAAAAACGCACGTTTTCAGAAAAGGGATCCCACGACTTGCCGCGGCTTCCCGCGGGAAG
>JAOTQY010000003.1:16491506-16506048 GCA_026413445.1 Dolichallabes microphthalmus
GGGATAGGCTCCAGGCCCCCCGCGACCCTGAACACAGGATAAAGCGGTATAGAAGATGACTGACTGACTGACCTTTGACCAGTGTGTGAGCAACATATGATTAACATTATGAAGCCAACCTTATTGTAACATACTGTATGTTACTAGAATGTTGCCAGAATGTTACACTTATAATATTAATTTCATCCTACAGTAACATCTGTAGGAATGTTCTAATAAAGCTCTGATGTGAGCAGTCATAAGATGAGATATGAGGTGATGAGGTGTTTGTACATTGCTGCACCACATTTTTACGTCCTTCGTCTGTTGTAAATTGTTCATTAACCAATTTATCTTTAAAGACTGATTTATCCTGGTCACGGTCACTGTGGGTCAAGTTACTATGCGAGTCATGTATGTATCTACTCCAGAATTGATGAGAAATTGCTGGATAACATCCGTAGGAATTTTCTAATAATGTTCCATTAGTAGTTAAATGGTTGAGTGAAAATATACGCTGCTGTTTAGTCCCAATCCTGTGAGTTCTCATCACATTAAGGGAAATGAAGAAGTACACTGAGGGTGTGTTCAAAAACAAGTCTTCTTGCTCAGTTCTCTTGGTTCAAAATAAAAGCATAAAATGGTATAGTACAGTACATTAGATTTGGTCCCTCAAGTATAAAGTCCTGGTTCACTTAACATACATGCTGGAATTTTCAACATCGGACTAAGAGAAGCAACAGAAGGCATCTGGATTATATGGTAATAAATAACAAATTAAGGGTTTACAAAATGTAACGCTATATGCCAGATATCAAGAATGAAAAATGCGAATGCGCCTAAACTTCTTAGTTTGCGACTAGCTTTTATCCTTACAGACGCCAGTTGTGTTCATACCAAACATAGGATTTTTTTCTCATTCACTGCCCGTTCAAACCCTGCCTCTACATCTGATATCACAGGGATACAAAATCAAACAGTGAATGTTCACCCATAAAGTCATCATTATCAGATAATGCTAGCAAAGCATTATTTACATGTCTTTGATCCATGGAGCGTTCACATTTCAATCAAACCGCATCAGAGTTCGTTTGGAAGTGGGCCGAGACCAAACTTTTCAAGCAGTCTCAGTTTACTAGCTTGGCACGCACCGAGGTTCCAATGGTAGCGGTCACATTCGTTCAAGTGAACCGCACTAACAGAGCAACCGCACCAATCAAACCAAACAAGTCAAGTGTGAACACAACCCTGAGTATACAGCATGTGGGAAGTCAAGCTTGTCTACAGGAGGCAAAGTTTCTAAACCAAATCTAGGATGGCATTAAATTCTTCATTGCAATGTAATTAAGAGTTTTCAAGCATTTTCCCTCTGGGATTAATAAAATTCTTTGAATCCTGAATCTTGAATCTTGAATTATATATCCAAATATAATCCCATTTAGAAGCTGTTGCCATACTGTAGGTTTCAGTCATGCCACCGACATGCAGAATGACTTACTGTATGATAATGCATTGATATCTGGGATCATAGCAGACAGCATCCTGTCTCCATCGATGAAAAATGTGATTTGCTTTTTGCACGTCTGGAATGAGGCTGAGGGAAGAGGAGGGTAGAGGAGGTGGCTGGGTTGGATAGAGGGAGGCATGTTTACGTAGCAAGCAATTTGATTAATCCTCCTCGAAGCCAGCGAGTCCAAATATGTGTTTTGGTGTCACCGCGATTTAAAATGGAAATTACAGAAACAACTTCCAGCTGTTAAACTGTGAAATAGGCTTATCTAGTAACTTATTCATGCACATTTGCATTTCCTCTCCTCCAAATTAATTTATTGCTGCAAATAAGGGCAATTAAAATAAGTGCAAAAATATTTCAGTGCTTTTTTAAAAAAAAAATTTATACCCTATCAGCAAGTGCATCCAAGTCAAACAGTTCTTTTTCTTTCCCTTGCTTGCCAAGGTGCATTAAAAAAAAAAACGTGGTGTATAATTTTTATTCTTTTACCTCGAGGCTGTGCTGCAGTAGCGCACACATGCGACATGGTCAAACACACACATACACCCGGGCGCAGAGTGATTTGTGGTGCGTGGGCTCGGCTGCAGGAGTGTGCCGAGGGCCAGGCTAGCTGATTCAACACGGTGTCACTTCCTGTGAATGATGTGGCCCGGTGGCAGATGTCTGGCTCCGCAGAAGTGTGTGAGCACACTGTCGTTAACACGTGCCGTGCTAAAATTTCATCATCAAAATGGCATTTTATATGGGTAAGAAATTCTCCGGAGTATCTGCGCGGCATCTTAAGCAGGAAAGTGAACTCCTGGGAATAATTATAGCTCTGTTTTAATCCAACATCCATATACCGTGAGAGAGGGAGATATCAACATCGAGATTTGTTTGTGTTTTCAGCAGGATCATGTCAAGGCTACGAGTAATGTTTGTTCGATTACTTGTCCACTTTTTTTTTCTTTTTCTTTTTTTCTTTTTTTTTTCTTTATATAAAATCGATGTTTACAGTTGTAGCACTATGTGGAGCAGCCTTTTACATTTCCATGTACCTCATACTGCATTCCATAACAGTGTCTTTTTTTTTTTAACATCTCCAGCTCCATATTCTTTTCCCTATTTATTTAATGTTTGTCAGCATGATCTTCAAATAAATTAAAATCTTCACTCGTCCTTATGTTCTTCAAAACCCGCTCTGTCTCTCTCAAGGACCTGCAGCTCCACTTCCCCTCCTTGTTTCCAAGGGAACTGTTTCTAAGGTTACAAGTTTACATATTTTCTTCTTCCTTCTTTCAGCAGTTGAAGGTGATCTCACTGCCAGCAAAAAAAAAAAAAGTGTAGATTTACACCGGCATGTCCTGTATACACAGAGAAAGGTCTTTTGATATGTTTGGCTTTATTTTGGTTGAAAGGCCTTGGAGGACACTTGAGCATCATCTTTTAATATCAACCCTGTGCAAAGGATCCTACAAGTAGCTTCATTCATGCGCTTAATGAAATGTCTCCAGACGAAAAACAATGATATTCTCCCTCGTTCCAGACTTTTTGGTCATTTTAGGTTTCTTTTTGAAAATGTGGTTCTAATAGCTTTCTACATAAACCGATCAGCCGTAACACTGACACTGAATATCAATTATACACCAGTAATCTTTTGACAGGATCATAGGCACCCAAGACTCACCCATGACCGCAGGGACCAAAGGCTAGCCTATCTGCTCAGATCCCATTGACAAAAGTCAGTGAAGGCCTGGAGCCCATCACCCAAAGACCCAAGGTTGCTAACCCAGCCTAAATACTCCCTAGATCCCAGTCCGATTGTGCACCCAGGTGATGCACCAGTTAAACAAGTCCACAGCACCCTAAGCATCTTCTACAGTAACAACGTCCTCGTGCCGGACACCACAGCACAACCCCAGAGGTCTTGTGGAATCATGCCTCAATTGGCCAAAGCTGCCCCATTTGCACAAGGGAAACCAACACGCGTTTTGTATTGTAAGAAAAGCTGATCATCCAGTGTCCTTTTTCTATTTCTGGATTGACCTACTCAGCAGCACGAGCTGTTCATACCATTATGCTATAAAAAATAGAACCTCTCCAAGGATGTTATACAAATAACCCCTCTTTTTTTCCCCCTTTTTTTTATTTTTTTTTATTCATGACTACAGTAAGTGGTCAGGGCCTTAACCGAAGCACCTCATGCAAGCAGATTTGTCATTGATTGGATTTTGCTTTGCTTTTTTAAAGAGTGTGGTGAACTGTAAACAAAGGGAAAGGGGAAACGCTTGTCCTGGAGGTTGATTAATTGCACATGGAGTTAATCTCGATCTCCTGTCAGCTCAGACAAATGGTTTGCTTATGCATCCTCAAAGTATGAAAGTATGCACTCTGTAAATATTTACCCACATAGACAGAAAGCATAGGTAAAAAAAGAAGTTAATGAATAAAGGAAAAATAATAAAAAATGTTTTTTAAGACAAAAATATATATTTATTAAAAAAAAAAAGGTTTACTATTAAAATGCTTCTCATTTCTACTGTAAATGAATACAACACTTTTTATTACAAATTATTAGCACAGAAACTTGTGTGGAAAATAGCATGTTTAAAACATTGAGATGAATTTCAGTGTTTCAGCTTTAGTACAAAGTAGTTATCCGTTCTGTGCATGATTAAAATTCTCAACATTTAAAAATATTATTTTAATGAAAGTGGTTTAAATCAAACCAGGACTTGTGATGAAATTTCTTGTGATTAAAGGTGTAAAACTGATTGGCATTTGCAGAAGATTTCAAGCACAGTACGGTGACGAGTCACTCTTAGCCACAGTAAAACCTGTGAATGGTGCAAATGTTTTAAAGAAGGAAATCTGTGAATGACGATCCTGGCTGAGGTGGCTTGGAGTCCACTGCAGTTATTCCGTGAACATCTGATGCAGACTCCATTACTCTCCGTCTTGGACAAATACAGGTAGCTCTTGCATAACCTAGAGGTGTGTTTAGGATTAAACATCCTGTTGGAACAAATGATGGACCCATGAAGTTGGGATGGCATGTAACTACAAAATGCTATGGTAGATATGCTGGTTAGGTATTCCTTCAATTTTGACTAAGTCACCAACAGTGTTCCCAGCAAAGCACCCCCAACCCATCACACTTCCTCCTTCATGCTTCGCAGCCACACAATCAGGAAGCAGTCATTCACCCAGGCATGGCAATTAGAAAGTTATTTTGGACTTATCAGACCAAAGGACGGGTTTCCGATCTATCCATTCCTTGTTTTTCTTGGCCCAAGCAAACCTCGTCTTCTTCTTCTTCTTCTTGTTCCAAAGTAATGTTTTCTTTGCTGCAGTGCGACCATAAAAACCTGACTCTTCTCTGAACAGTGGATGTTAAAATATGTCTGCCCCTTTAACTCTGAGGAACATTTATGTGGGCTCTAATCTGAGGTTTGGTAAATCAAACCTTATCCTCTGCAGTACAGGTAGCTCTTGGTCCTCGTTTCCTGGCACAGTCATCATAGGGGCCAGTGCTGCTTCTTTCTGAATAACTAATGAAAATCTGAATACTTTTTACAGTCTGCATTTAAACATAATTTCCATGTCTACAGTATATGCATTATTACTTATTGTTTAGCTTGGATTTTGCTTTAAAAATGTCGCTATGCACTTGAGTGAGAAGATGGCAAAAGTGCAATTCTGTATTGAATATTAAATACAATTCAATTCGGCCAAAAAAAAAGTCTGACTATGTGGTCAAACTATTGGGCTGCATCAAGCAAAGAAAACAACAATGGAGATTTGAAATGACTGGAACTGTGTTAAGAACAATTCAATACATTATGGAAACCTGGTAGGATAGTGTGGAATCGTCAGCTTTATGGAAGAAATGCTAGGGAATATGAAAATGGAATGAAGGAGGGTCATGTGGACTGATGAATTCAGATTTACCCTATTCCAGAGTGATATGTGCATCAGAGGAGGGGGTGAGGGCAGTGTAGTGATGCTCCCCTCATGCATAGTGTTTCTGGAGGTAGTGGTCTGGGGTTGCTTCAGCTGGCCAACTGTAGACTCAGCAACATTATGTGGCAATAAAATAAAATCAACTAAAGGTGATTGAATGAAATATCAGAGTGTGTGACTTATTTTTGGCCCGACAGAGTACAGTACAGTATGTAACACCACATACTGTACTGTAGCATAAGCACTTTAACTCTGATTATCTATTATGTACTAGTAAACTGGTGACAGGATCATGCCACCCAAGGCTCGCCCATGCCCGCGGGGACCAAAGGCCAGCTCATATAAGTATAAACTGTAGATCTTTTCTGAGCACTGTGTCTCAGGAATCATAATTAAGTACAGTATTTATTGTTGACCCGTAGTACATGAGCTTTCCTGGAAATCGTTCTGTCATGCTGTTCTCTCTGATGCTGGTTTCTATTACCTTGGAAAAATGGTTCGAGCTTCAAAAAAAACCCATCCTTTTATTAATGCTTGGCTCTCGCACATTTTTTCCCCTTTTATAACCATGGCCAGTTTTTATTACACATCAGGAATGTAATTGAGGGGTCTTTTCATGCTCAAATGGTTGTTTGCATAGCTGTCCTCGCTTTGGAAAATGAAGATTTTCATTTGTAATAGTTGAGCTTTTCATAGTCAAAAGGATCCACTATTCCAGCCATTGCTGCAGAAAACCATTGCTTCTCTCTTTATCCATGCATACATTTCTATTTAAGAGACAAAAGAACCCTGCAAAAGTAAAAACTTGATAATTTGACAAGCGAGAGTAGAAGAAAAAAAGTTTTTATTTTTTTATTTTTATCAAAGGCCCACCTTTAGAAATTCAAGGAATGGTGCCTTTGTTACCCCTTGCTAAGTTTTTTCTTTTTTCAGTAAAAAACGCCTATTGAACTTTGATGAGATTAGAGTTTGCTTTAACATTTCAGACATCTTATACCGTCTCTTTCTCTCTGTCTCTCTTTTATCAATAGTAATATAGCAGGTGGTAATTCAGTTTTTGCTATTTTACACTGCAACATTAGATTGGACATGGTTTGGGGCTCCTACTGACCTTTTAGAAACTTTAGTAGGTAACTTTATAACTCACTATAGAACAGATTTTTTGTTATCTTTTTCTTTTTTACTGCATCCGTTAGCGGTCACTAATGCTCCAAGGAGTCCATTTCATCTCCAACCAACATATCAGACAGGACGTGTTAATGAAGCCTGCTGCACTTTTTTTATTAACTGTGGAAAGACACTGGGAACAACACAAAATCATGATATTTTACTGTGCGCAAGGTCATAGATTATGCATCGTCAGTGTTGCAGGGTGAGATTTTGTTGTTTAGGTTTTGTTGACCCCAATTTACACTTTTTTCTTTCTTTTTTTCCCGCAGTCAATACAGACTGCTGTATTCTTCTTATCTTGTTGTGGCCATTTTATTTTAGAACAGAATGGCTGGCAGTGCCGGCCAAATCATATTTTCCCTCGCATGTGTCATGTTTAGACAGCTTCTTTGACTGGCCACACCACTTCAAAATACTCCGCCGCCAGACCAATTTTTATTTATCCATTCCCAAAGACAACATTTGCGTTTTTCAATCTCATCCAGATTTGTAAAGGGTTTAGCAATTTGCCAGCCAGATCCATTTTGAGGTTGCGCAAAATACTAACTTTAATGGTCCCACCACTTTTACATGTCTGTTAGTGTGATCGGGTACAATGGATTTCCTCTAATCATAGTCACTCACTGCCATCTCTTCTTCATGTCTGCTTTTTTTCTTCAGCCTTCCTGCAAGCTCAAGCTAGGCGAACTTCAAACGAAAAACAAAGGAGGTTCATACACACCATGTATAATGGCTCTGCCTAATGTGAAAATTCCTATCTTTTTTTGTTCTCTGTTCATTTGAATTAACTGGTGTTGCCAGAAATTCTATTAGGCCTTCAGAAGAAGAAAAAGTCTATTGAAAGATACGCAGTCGACTGGGGGATCTGCGGATTCTCAGATCGGATCTGTAGAAGACTAATTTCATTAACATTGTCAGTGCATGATGATTCTGTGGCTGGATAGAGTGCAGAGACAGTCGTCTTCTGCTAATCAGGCTTTGAAATAATAAGCAGGTGATGAGGGCAATTGGACAAGATGACAAGGATTTAAAAATGGCCTCAAGCCGAAGGACACTAACCATGTTTACTTATACAACATCTATTCAATCAGATCCAACTGTTTACATGAAAGCTGATCTGATAAAATGTGCATTTACATGCTGAAAGCATTTAATCAGAATATACCTTTTTTGAAGAAGTGTTTTTCTTCAAGTTTAAGGTTAGGTGTAGGTTAGACTTACCACCTTTCCTGATAAATCCCACCTTCTGTTTTATGATTGGTTGCAAGCATTCTATCTCATCTCTGATTTGTTACATGCTTTACCGCACACGAGATGACAATCCAATCAATGCTCCTTGAGCAATCCACTGCTTATATGACTTATAAGTGCTTATAAATTTTCTCTTTCCTCTTGGAAACTCGTCAAACCACCTAATACTAACCCCCAATGCGGGGCAAACATGCGAAGTAGGATATATTGATTTCAACAAGAGAGAAACGATCAGATCAAGTGTTTACATGTCTACTATTTACCCTTTAAATGGATTATCAGAGGTTAACAAAACTCCGCTCATCCCTGCTGAAACTTCATACCAATCAGGTTGGGTCAGACTGATCTGATTGAAGTGTTCACACGATGCAGTTGTATTACGATTGGGCTATTATTCCGAATACAAGTGCCATATTAGGGTCCGTGTAAATGCAGCAAGTGTCTCATAGAGTCACCCAGACACGAACACGTGTATCCCTACTTCTGATATCCCTCAAAAGCTTGTTTTTTTCCCCGTGCTTTTCAGTTTTCAGCTGTTAGTGATTGCTGCCTGGCTGTGTCTGGATTATGTCGTGTCTCTAGCTCTGAAAAAAGAGAGTGGATGAAATAAAGGCTTGAGTGATGGTGGGAAAATGAAATGAAAGGAGCAGAGTGGATCAGCACTGGCTGAATTGCATTCTCACCTCTCTCGTCTCTCAAGGTGCCATTAACTAACTCACCAATTACTTTTATGTAATCAACCATGCTTGACGTGCAAGAGGCAATAGTTATTAATTAGTTCAATAATGCTTTTTTTCCCCTCTGGTACAGATGCCTAAGTCACCCTTTCAACTAACAAAATGGAGGTGTAATTAGGCTGATAGCAGGGGAGCTGCTTTTTATGGGCCAGTGAAAGAGCTCAGATGCAGCTGTTCCGAAGCCTGAAGGTTCTGAAGGTTGAAACGCAGTGTCTTAGGGTACAGTGAAATATCGTTTAAAAGTTATATCTGGACATAGTTTCAAATCTTTAGAGTATACTATATTATAATATGATATCCCTGGTTGTTGTTGATCATCAGCATCATGAGCATTCATCACCTGAGGAAAAAACCTCGCCTTACGGCTTTTAAACTCTCGGTCTCTCGCTTGACAGATTCCTGTTTCACACTAACATTGACGGCTAAATAATAATTTATTCATTCAGTTCTTAAAAGCATTTCATAAGGTCAGTAAACATTTCAATTTGAGTATAAAACATTAAAGTTTGTATATTTACGGTATGTTTAGAAATGGCCTGTTGATTCTCTTTCGATTTTATTATTGTCAAAGTATACAGTATATAATAATTTTTTTTTCATTTTTCCATCATTTATGGCTGTTTTCTGAAAGTAAGTGACATCCAACAGATTTTGACATACAGTATGGATCAAATGGTACAGTGTGGCGGCCTATTGACAAGGGCAGCCGAAAGACCAACAACAACAACAACACTGGACATTTATTGATGGATATCATTGTTTTATACAAGAAGCAATTTACTGAGAGTCCCAATATCCCGAAAGATGTCTCGTTTAATCTTGCGCACACAAGTTATTTATCTTGTGTGTGCACAACTCATCTTCTAACTAGAAAGCAAAATTGAGTGTTCAAGTAAAGCACTGAAGGCCTTCATGGTTAAAATATCACTAAAATGTCAAAGCAGTTGCAAATAACCCAGCTGTTTTTATGCATGAGTCTAGCATGCCCTTAAAAATATACTGTAGAAATAAATAACTCAGTCACACAAAAATAACTTGTGTACACAGGACGATAACTTTTCAGATTCTTCTGAGGAAACTTAATCGGACGAGATAATAACTTGTTCCGACTTAATAATAATATGTTTGTACCTGTCTGCCTAAGATAAAAGTGTGTTCCCTTTCCCCCAAGATAAGAACATGTTCCTACAAGATAATAACTAGTTTCCACAAGATAACAAATTGTTCATAGCAGATAAATATTTTTGATATTCGATATGCAACTTGCTCTAACAAAATATAAAATCTTGTGCATATAAGAGAAAACAAAAAGTATGCCTTTTAAATCTTTAAGGTCTTTGACGATAATAAAAAAATATATAATTTGAAGAAATTTCAAAGGACTACACAATAAAAAAATATGTTTAAAATTCAAGAGTTTAAAATTTTCACAGGGTTCTTGTTGAATATCTTTCAAAAACAAACTAAATATCATTGTAACATTGCCATTTAATCAGATTCCTTATAAAAAGAAATTACATAAACATGAGGTAGTACGGTGGTGTAATGGTTAGCACTGTCACCTTGCACCTCCAGGGTCCGGGTTCAATTCCCGTCTCTGTGTGCATGGAGTTTGCATGTTCTCTCCCCATACTTGGTGCTGTATAATCCTAAAATACTGAGCTGGAGTACAGTACTTCCTGTATATTTTGAGTGACAGATGTCTAGTCCAATCAGCGGTAAGAATTAACACACGTGTGGTTTGCGAATGAAATTCTTATTGCTGATCTTTAGTGACAGAGGTGTGGTTTGCGAATTACATCCTTACTGCTGATTGGACAAATCATCTGTCACTCAAAATATTGTTGTGTTAAATGTGCTTTAAAAATCATTCTGCATTCACGTGATAGTACTTCTTGTATGTCTTGAGTGACAAATGTCTCATCCAATCAGCGATAAAAATTGAATTTGCGAACTATACCTTCCTTTTCCGGTTTGAGTGCATTGTTGTTGTGTTTTTTCATTTGGTATTTTGTTTACGGATATGTTATTGTGTTTTCTGATGTTATATTATGTTCGGTTTTATTATTTTGTTTTCAATTTTGTTGTTTTGTTTTCATTTTGTTCTTTTGTTTTTTAATTTGTTCTTTTGTTTTTGGTTTTGTTACTCTACATGCTAAAACCTTCATATACCCTGCAAATGAGGGAAATCATTTCCAGCATCACACTATAATCTCTGCACCCTGTTATGTACTTTATTCATAATTTCTTGTAGTACTTTCTTGATTCTTATAGTTAAAGGCAAAGTTATTTTACCCATCAATTTCCACTTAGCCATCCAAATGCATGTTTTTCATCCCTCTTTTGCGTACACAAGCTCACAGATGCCCTACTTTCTATTGTCTACTGTCTGCTCTTAATTAAGTAATAGGATAAAAAGTAAGAATAGTTTTAAGCACTGAATTAGTGAATAAATAGATGTTCTTAACTATCATCCTTCTTAACTGCATAAATGTTCCAATAATTCATTAAACATCATTTATATCATTGAATCATACAGCTCGTTTTCAATGCACTTTCGGCAAATTAAGGAGGATAATAATAATCAGGCTTATTTGCTCATCCTGTTTCTGCCATTTCAATATCTGTTTTAGAATGTCGGTGTTAAATATTGCATGTGGTCGGTGAACACATTGAAATGACCCGTGTTTCCTCAGGCAAATGGCTTCATGCCGCGCATGTATTTTGGTCTGTGGCACCGGCTGTGTCCGGCGTGTCATTAAGGAGAGGTAATGAAGCTGAGAGTATGACTTTAAAGGTCAAACTACAGATTGCAAAGCACAGAAGGTCAGGTGAAGCAGGCTTAGAGAGTCATTATAGTTCCCAGTCTTGCCTCATTTGACAGATTTCTTTTTATGTATCTAAGTGCAATCAGTAGGTAGGCTGCATTGCTGTATTTTAGCCATTTTTCACATCTATTTGTCTGCAATCGTTGAAATTACATCTAAGTTTTTTTTTCTCCCAACGTTACTGTCGTTAAGTGTGGAGGTACCACTGTGCGATTCGCTAAACTCTGCATGAAAGAAATCCACATTGCATATTTACACAGGGACAAACAGCACCGATTAATCTCGTTTTGGCTTATTAGCGCCACTCTGTGTCAACGAGTGGATGATCATTTACATTTTCTACACCAAACTAAACATTTTGTAAGCTCCTGGGCTCTTGGCAGGGATTGGCTTTATTGTGCTTGGGCTCAGTAGTGAGGATTTCACTAGGCTCTTTAACAATAGGGTTCCTGTCAGACTGTTTGAGCTTGGTTGCAGCGACAGTGCCATGTTGTGGGCTTTAGTTTGGAGGCAGACCTACAGTATGAAGTCTGTGTTTACATAGCAAGAGCCACTTTTGGCCCTCGATGCTTAGTTTCAAGACCCAGAGGGCCATGGGAAATTGGTTGTGCTTAGTGTCTGTATACTTCTGAAGTTCTTTTACAATTAGTACCAAATCTAAACCAGTTGATTGTCTAAGTATCATGTAAACGTATCATTTGAAAATGTGCAGAATCTAGCTTACATGTTGAAACAGAAGTATAGGCACTTCTGTACATTTATGTTTTTTTTTTTTCTGGATCCACTGTATCAGGCAAATTATAATTTATGACAGGATAAATATATGATTTTTAAGTTAAATTGCATCTGATTATGCCTGTGCTGTGCTACATTACCAGCACTAAATTCATCCATGTGGTTTGGGTTATTATTATTATTATTATTATTATTATTATTATTTAAAACAATGCACATCATAAATCATCTCACTAATTGATTGCTGATTGCTAGTTGTTGTTTGTTTTTGTATTGTAACCCAGCTTTGGTTAATTAAGTATGTAAAAAATTGCATATTTATTCAAACCCAAAATATTATTTCATTTCGAAAATACCATGTACTGTACAGTATATAGTCTTACTTCCAACAATAGTCAATATGTTGATAAATTACTCAGTAATTCATTTTTAATTATGGGAATGATCATGCAAGACAGATTTTGGATTTTGAATGTTAAAGCGAACATTTTAAAGAAAATGGTTTGAAAAAGAAAATACAGATTAATGTGTTTACACTCTGAAATGGATTTTGTATGACTTTAAGTAAAAATACAACCAAATACAGTAAATGTTGCAGGATACCGTTTGTATGGTGGTAAAAGAAACATGTTACACAAAATGCCACTTTTCAGACAAAAATCTCAATGAAGTCCCTAGAAGAAAACTTAACCGGATCATTTCCTTAAAACATTGCGTACCAAGTGTAAACGAGGCTACTGATGCATTTATAAACAGCAGCATATTACAGTTAATATTGACTATGCTTAATTTAATAATGTCTATTACCTTAGATTGTGGTTTTATACTCACAACTGTTTTTTTTTTTTAAAGGTATTTAGCCTTTTTAGCATTTCATTAGTAGTTGTACCTGGTGGCCTTAGTGTGTACCTTCTTTAATGTTGCCAAGTTCTAGAGAAGGTGGTGGCTGCAAGTGGATGAAATAAACATTTATATAAATACAAACACAAAATATCATTTTTTTTAATGTTGTATCTTCAGTTGTTTGTCTTCAGTGCTGGATTCCCCTTCTTTAAACTTCTTCATCCATCTTTGTGCATTGATCTTGTCAGTGGTGTTATCTCTGTAAACATTCAGTAGCACAGTAGGAGACCAGCAGCTGCGACAGAGAGGATTTTCAAAGATGATTTGAGAGCTGGGTTCGACAATGGTGCGAGTGCATCACTTGCATGATGGAGACGATGTTGAGTAGAAGTGTTGTATAGAAGAAGAGGTGCTCGATCAACAAGTGCAACTTAAAGGGCCTACCGTACTATATGTCTGTGTTATGCCGACTTTTACATTATTTTCGTTACATCCATCACAGTTAGAGATGTGATAGCCACTGGCATTGTTGTAGTCGCTCTCATAATCACTTCGTTGATCGACACTATTTATAATACACTAGCTTTAAACAAGACATTTCACTTTAAAATTCGATTGGTGAAATCAGCAAGATTATTGCCTAATGGTTTTAAACGTTCTTTACTAAAAATGTACTGTTTTGTCATCATGTTGTCGTGCTGATCTGTGACCTCTTTGCCATGATCTGGAGGTCATTGCAAGTCTAAAAATTTCAAACACCAGCAGTTAAAACTCTGCGTACTGATGCAGGCCAGGTTCCCTCTCCAGACCCAGATCCCAGCATGCATTGCTCTGCTACAGGAGAGGCTAATGTGATGGTAGCTCTTGTGGCTCAGAGTGTGCTGATGTTCAAGATGCCGAGACCACAGCTGTGCAGGGAGTAAACTTGAAGATTATGGGCGAAACGAGATTAGGAACCGCTTTCACTACACTTATAAATATATTTTGGCGGTCCCGTGGTTGGTCACTGAGCTGAAGCCCTACCTGTAGAGGTGAATCACCATGGACCACTGCCCGCTGTCAGGCAAGACGAGCTCAACACTGGAGCACACAGCTGGTTTTGAAGCTTTTGCAGCAACTTTTTTATTAGTGATGTGCTTGTAGGTTAAAGATATTAACATGCAATTTTCAGAACTTTATGCAGGAAAGTTGTCAAAATGTCAAAATTTAACCACATGAAGAGTTTCCCCAAACTGCTCTGCATACCTGTGTATTAATTCATCTATCATTTATCCCACCATTTATTTTCAGAAAAGTTCTGATACGTTTATTGGTGCAATATTGCTTTAATACATTTAGGCATTTGGTTCAATAAAAGTTATATAAATATAAATATAATATAATAATAGTCCAAGCAAGCATACAAAGTGAAACCACTCACTCACTCATCCTGTGATCCTTTATCCTGTATTCAGGGTTGCGGGGGGGCCTGGAGCCTATCCCAGGAGGCTTAGGGCATGAGGCAGGGTACACCCTGGACAGGGTGCCAATCCATCGCAGGGCAC
>JAOTQY010000003.1:16537579-16547741 GCA_026413445.1 Dolichallabes microphthalmus
GATCTGTAAAGTTATTTGGATTTTTACAACATTATTGTTGAAATACACAGTCCTGAAAAAGGGGCGTTTCTTTTTTTCCTGAGTATATATATTTGTTTATTTCACAATATGGTTAAATGTTAGTGTATTTCGAACTACAGTAAATGTACTTTATAGGCATTAGTCAGAACACACTGACAAAATAAATACTGTATATGTATCGATACATGGTCCATTCCTATATTGCAATATATTACTAAATATAAGCACTATTTTCCTATATTTGGAAATGTAATCTTTAATATATTGCATTATATTTTACAAAACATTGCCTTTTTTTCCATAAGGGCACTAGTTCTAAATCCTTTTTCACTGATGGTCAATATAAATACAACGCAATTGATTATGTAAGCATCAAATAAGATGTTTTGCTCAGTAACTGCACTAAAATAACCTCCATAAAAGAGGTATTAAAAATCATGTCTAAACACCCAAAATGGGAAATAAGCATGTGTTTTATGTTGTTTTATCACTATTTATCTCATTAGTGAGTCACTACTTAGAACCTTTTTCCCCTATTGGGTAAGATGTAAGCCTAGTTTATGTTGTCATTTTGCCATGTTTAATTTGAGTCATTTTCAGTGGAACGGTCAAGGTATGTTATTTGTACACCTACTGTATCAAGGTTATTAATATGACAAGATTGGTTGATGGTAGTTCATGTTTCTAAAACTGGCATCCACCCAAAATTCATGAGTATATCTCTCATATCACCATTAAAATTGTACAGATCACACAGTGATTTTATTTATTTTAATTCCTGAACAAATGGCCCCACTGTATTTAACAAGGGCTTCTTTTGTTAATAGTAGTATGGATTCTTTTCGTAAACACTACTGATCCTCTTAAACAGTATTTTAAATGAATACAATTGGGATTTTTTTTCAACACAAGAAAATGATGGTCATTGTTGACTTGAGCTGTAATTTGAAATACCCAGCAATCTGTAAATGTTTCATTTACAGATTAGTTTTGCAAAATATAAAATGAACATTGAATTTCTGCTCGTAGTTCAGAAGCAGCACAAATGTATACACAGACCCCTGTAAAACATACTACTGGAAGTCTCAGAATGCCCCAGGCATAGAGGCACTGAATAATGGTGATAATTATGAGCTAGCCTTAGGACTGTGAGAATAGATCGATGGATGTGTCTAACCCCTGCACCAGGGCCAGGGGACTGGTGTGAGCAACCCGTGACATTTCATTTGGGTGGCTGTCAGAGTGGACTAACAGGGAATCTTTGGCGGTTCATCGACTGCCGGTTTGAAACCCGGTGCTCCATTGGGCACAAGCAGCTCCAATGACGGCTGCTGCAACCGTGGCTGTCAAACACGGTTAACCACCTCGACCCCAGAGATACCATTCAGTACTGTTCCATCAGCATCCTCCATGCCTTCCATCACGTTTCATCTCTTGTTTTTCCACTAAATACCTCCTACTCGGTTCTCACTTCAGTAATTTCTTTTGCAGATAACCAAAACACCATTTTTTTTTGCAATACATACAGTACAGTATATTATATTGCTAATCTACATTCACAGGTCTTTCTAAGGTGAGTTATATTAAAGCAGGAAGCTTTCTTTAAAGCATCAGTCAACAATGATATCCTTCCTACATAACCTTCCTATGAAGTCTTATTGGCTTGATAGATTGCCTGAGGTTCATATTGAAACTGAACTCACTGGAGAGAAAAAAAAAGACCTTTGGTTGTAGCTGGTCTGGCTGCAGACCAGCGGGAGTTGTGACTTGTAAAGATGAGGACAGACGGTTCCCTTTTTCCTTGTCTCGACTGTCCTGTTGTCACCATCAGTCTGGCAGCAGGTGGAGATAAAAAGGTATTGCATAAGTTTGGCACAAAAAAAAAGTGCTAAGGAAAAACATTTATTGTCTTATAGCAGAGATGATGTACATACAAGTGCACAATTTGGACTAAACCTCGTAATGTGTTTTAAACAGATTATTTAGGATTTTTTTTTTTATTCATTCATTCATCATATAATTTTTTTAAAGGTATGCATCAGGGAAAAAGCAGCAAACGTGTATACAGTACATGGAAGAGCAGACAGGCAGTCAGATTGCAGGCAGACAGATTCTAAAGCTTGTGATCAGAAAAGTGTATAACAGATATGAGGTGCTCTGTGGCTCGTGATCAGAGTGTCTGAGGCTGACTTTAGTAGACCACCTGCTGTTATTTTGTTCCGTTTTTTTGAATGGCTAAAATGCCTCAGAAGGCATTAATCTGGTTCTAAATATTAAAAAAAAACCTACAAATGCAGATCAGTCCCCTGGAATGCACAAGCAGAAGAACACAGCATTCGCCACACATTTTTGGGAGCTGTTGTATGAGGTGGAGAGCTGCCTAGTGGGTGGCAATTGGCAGGTGACCAAATTAGGGTTGAAAAGGTAGTCACTGGCATGTTTTGGATGTTTGAGGTTTTGTCCTGCCTACTCTTAGTCTGTTTTGTTACTGGGGGGAGAGCAGCCGACGGGGTCTTGTCTCACCATTTCCTGTTTTGTCTGGGCTTATTAATGACACCTTGCCTACAGGTTCCTTGCAGGTTTCTGGAGTCATTTTAGCCTGGTGCTAAGGGAAGGCCTGAGCACTTCTTGTTCCCTGGATAGGCCTTGGATCATTATCAGCACCATGTCTATAATATGTGGGTGTCCTCCATTAGCTGGGGTTAGTTTTTCAGGTCAGTGTTCCTGCAGCTTTCGGGCCAACGGGAACGACACACTGCAGTCTCTCTCTCGCTCGTATGCTGAGGAGAAATTTCACCATGAAGATGGGGGGACTGTTTTTAAGATTTCACTTCGTATGAAATGTACTGTATTTTCTCCTCTAGAATTTTTCTTTTCCTGTATATTCCTTTTTCCTTGTTGCTCAGTGCTTCTCTTATTAGCTGTGTTAGGATGGCTTATTGTAGGTATATACTGTATGTACATATAATGTTTGTGTATTGTATGTGTAAGAGAGCGAGAGAATGTATTCAGTCAAAACAGTATCTATGCAAATGGAGCATTTTTCTAAGGAAAGTGAGCTAGTTAACCATTCAGAGCAGGTTTTCAAAGCAGTGTAGCTACAAAGGAT
The DNA here is from genome assembly GCA_026413445.1 of Dolichallabes microphthalmus. Classification (NCBI taxonomy): domain Eukaryota; kingdom Metazoa; phylum Chordata; class Actinopteri; order Siluriformes; family Clariidae; genus Dolichallabes; species Dolichallabes microphthalmus. Next base: position 16,540,710 of record JAOTQY010000003.1, read on the forward strand.
TTTACCTTAAAAAGAGCAGCTGCACAGTTTCAGTTAAATATATGGTTCAAGCTGTTCTTCTGAGAAGAATCATGTTGTCAGTGCTTGACACTATCGCCATTTTCCAATTTTACCCTACACACTGACTTATTTTAATATTTTTACACACAAAATCTGTATTTTGTAACTTGTCAAACTAGCTGTAGAATGCTGCATAGAGCTGATCTGTGTACCAGTGCATTTTTTGTATCATTTCAAAGCTGTCTTAAAAATCTGTTGATTTCAGAGGTAGCAGTAATATTTAATGAATATTAAAAAATATATTAATACTCATTCAATAATCAATAAACAAATGAATCAACTAATTAATGCACTTATTCATTTATTCTAAGTCCCAATTGGACTATAACCAGGGGTGCCACTAAATATGGGAAGTAAGGTCACTTTCTAAGGGCCCCTGAGTTTCCATGGGGCCAAAAAAAACACTATTGCAAATGAAAAAGTTTGGCTTTTTAAATCAATGGGGCCCAGAACCTCTAGCTGTGCCCCTGACCATAACTGTCATATTATTTTGCTTAATTTTCTAAATCTCACCTACTGAATGTTTAATCTACTATGTTTTTTTCCCCATAGTAATATTTTGACTTAAATAAACTGGTTATGATCTAATTACATAATTGAGTGAATTCTGACATGTAACACCACCTCATGATGTGTAATGCTGTTAGAACCAGTTTACGCCTATGGCCTCTCCATGGGCTGACTAGAGGACCTCTGTTTCTTGTCATGTCATTAGATACAGTGCATCAATTAAGCTAACGCACCCAAGCGGAAGAAACGCTGCGCAAGTGTTTGCATTAGCTGTCATTAATCCCCTTGGTGTTGTTCAGCTGGGGGCAAAGGGTAATTAACGCCTCACCATTTTGCAGACCTCAACTCAAGAAAGCGAACATACTCCTCAGCTAGAACATAAACATGCATGCTGTAGGTTTTTGACCACAAAAAATTATAATAAAAGAGAGATACTGAAAATATCAACATGGTATTTCTAAAATATTTAGTTGATAATATTTTTTTTTGCATATTATTATTATTATTATTATTATTATTATAAAGCCAGGTCATGTCATCATGTCCTTTCATCATGTCATGAGGTCATGTCATCATTACCATGGTATATTAGGGATTTTTGTCAGTTCATATTTTACCTTATATTTTAAAAGAGCACATTAAAACCCTAGGTAATACTGAAAAGATGTTTGCTGCTTTTTCTTCGGTATGAAGACACTCAAGGAAGCATTCATTCTTCTATTTTGTCTATCCAAAAAAATGCAGAACAAAAATAGACACAGTGTTTAAAAGGATTTGTCAGAGAAGTGACACTTCTGGGGGTTTGAGATGAGTAACTGAGTTCCTAGAACATGTACAGTACAGCCTACATACAAGTTATGTGCATGCAACCCACTAATGATCAACCCAAAGTACCGACTGTAGCTGCATGCCCTACAGCAAGAGGTTATTGTAAAGGTCTGAAACATGTAGCGTGTGCAGTTGTTAGCGAAATAACATGAGCACACTTCCGGACAACCACATATCCTCTGTGAGTCAATCATAATTGGAAAATTACATAACAGACATATGTTCAAAAAGTACTTTCATCAACAACAAAAAAGCAGCTGGAAGATTTTTCAGAGTTAGCAAATTGTAGGCATAACAGGAAATGCAATGAGGAATGAGAACGGTTTTAGCGAGATATGCATCTGACAAGACTAATATATGCAAAATGTTGCAGCATTCTGACTGTTATGATATGTTTCATCACTGACATGTACGTGGAGCTTTCATCAGCCGCATTTACCTTGGGGAAGATAACACTCTTAGCATATGCATTTGATACGCTAACATTATGAGGTCTGTAGGCACTCTGTTTACATTGCTGTTTATTTCCCCCAAGGTTTCATTGGTGTTTGACCTGTTCCATGGTCTGTTTAGGGAAATCAAGCATTTCATTTACTGTAAGTTCATTTATGGCAACGTGTGGGGTTGTTTTAATGAAGTCTACTTTGGAGGCAGGAGTGGAACAGAGAGATGGTTGTGTAAAAAAGTATGTATATTTTGCCTAAGGCAATGCAGTATGTTTCAGGTTCAGATTTCTGCATTTTCTATATGAAAAAAGATAAATTGAGTCTGGTTCACAAAAGGCTTACGTTTTTAACTTCTACCAACCACTATCTAACCACAAAAGATGCTCAGCTCTAAATCCCTAGGAACTTTTCACCTTGATCCACCCCATTGCAGCATTATTTTCCTTCAGAAGCATCTGTATTATGTCACCAGACTAACTGGTGGGAACAGATGCTTCCTGCCTCACTCATGAGGTCTGTGGGGATGAATGATGCCTGTGTGATGGCAGTGGGGGGGGCATCTGAAGGTGTTGCCACACTAAATATTTTTGGGGGCACAAAAAACAGCTAGTTCTATTTGCTTCTTCCAGTGTGCGAGAACAGGAAAAATGAACAAATAAAGCACTACCATAGTGACGGCTGCTGCGCCGGGCTTTGTGAAGTGAGAAGTGGCAAGCATTACAATAGAACGACTCATCTGGCTTCTGGTGCTCTGTTCTGTCTGCTAACCTTGAAAAGAAGAGAGAATAATACTTCTCACATTACGTTAAGCGGGATCCCAATTAGATTTTCTGCTATGTTGCTCCATTTTTCTCTCAATGTCCCTCTCCTCCTTCAGCCAAAATGGATGGTAATTCAACATGTCAGACGTATTGGCACTCTGCAGGAAAATGATTAAAGAACATGACTCATGGAGCCAAATCCCATCCGAAATTTCTTTTAGTTTCATTGTATGTTGCAGGCATTGACTCACAGATGCCTATTGAACTACTTCAGTCATGTCCTTGTGGATATTATTATATTGGAATTTAAAGATTCTTTCATATTCTTAGTGTTTATGATGACCAAAGATGATGCTGTGGAAGATCCTTGAGATCATGTAAAGATAATAATAAACAGATTAAACAAGAAGGTGGCACAGTGGCTTAGTGGATAGCCTCGCACCTCCAGGGTCCGGGTTCGATTCCTGTCCAGGTTTGATTCCCGCCTCCCATGTATGGAGTTTGGGGGTTTCCTCCGAGTACTCTCGTTTCTTCTCCCATGCATATTAGGCTAATTGGTGTATCCAAGAGTGCCATATAGAGGGTTAGCAAGGAAAAAATGTATAATCATGGTTTTGTTAGGGAACAATTACATAGTATTTATGGAAGGAATCCCACATGTCAGTGATGAGTATCAGTCATGGCAATTTGAAAAAATCGTTAGCAAAGAAAAAAAAAACAAACTCATAAAAACATTAAAGTAACTAACTTAGTAAACCGACATGGTACAAGAGGAGTAACATTTCAGTTATATGAAAATGGCAATATTTTGGGGTTTGCCATCGGCTATATCACATCAGCTTTATTTTCGCATTAAATACACAACCACTGCATATGTTACTGTGATGAATTTACAGTAAATTGCACATAATATATATTTTTTCTAAATAATTTTAGGATGTTTTCTGTTTTTGAGAAGCCAAACAACCCCATGCCATTTCTTTGGCTGAAACAGTAACACACAGTATCACACGCTGACGTTTTCGAGTTCGAATTCAGTCCCAGATTCAAAAAAGTAATTCTTTTAGGTGTGCACAACAGAAGTGAGTTGTCTTTACGATTCTATGCCTGTGTTGCCCCATAATTCAATGCCATAGAACACATGAATGTAGTCGTCAAGAAACGGTTTGATACACGCTTCAAACCCAGCATACGCAGAGACGTTGCCAACATGATGACTTGCACAAGCTATTACTCTACAGCAGCCATTCCCGGTCTTAACAAGGCTTGTGGCAAAATTTTAAGAAGATGTGAAAATCTTCTGCAGCCCACCCAAACCTTTAATCTTAACTCTAATCAGCACATAAGGCCAAGATAAATTAATAGAACAATTCCATGTATAAGTTTTGTAAATTCTGGCTACATTTTAAATGTAAACGCTTAATCAGAAGTATCTCGTGCTCATTTTAAACCTTATAACAAAACTGAAAATTATTAACTTTTTATTGATTTAATATAAATGACCTCTCGCAGCCTACCTGCTGCAGTACACTTACAGCCCACTAGAAAGCTGTGACCCACACTTTGGGAAACACAGCTTTACCACACTCAAATATGCAAATGTCAAAATAATTTCCACCTAACAGAATAACTGTTTTCCACTAACATTTTACTGCAGTGGAGATTAGTGATGGTAAGTTTGGATCATTTTAGTGGTTCTTTGAATCTGGTTCATCAAAATGAATTAAGCTTTTTTTTTTAGTCATAGTTCATTTCGTTCTTTTGATCAGAAATAAAATAAAATGTTACATTTTCAATAAACATACCCTCAACAAGTCTACATACACACATTCTGGCTATAGTTCCAGTAATGAAAATATTACAATGTAGCTAAAGACATTTTATGATAAACAGAATGAGCAGCTCACCTCTCATATCTTCTGGTCCGAATCGTTCGTTCTTTTGTCACATGACTCTCATGAACGCTATTACTATTGGAAAGGAAACACAAATGGGGATCGCTTAAACACTTTATGAAGTTCCATAGTAAAAAAAAAACATATGTAAGGATAAATCGTAGGACTGGGACTAAACAGAAAGCCCTTGCTGAATGCTCTGATCCTGTGCAAATAATTCTCAGAATGATTTTAGTGCCAGACTTATTAGTACACTGTGTTGTATCAGATCTCACCTGCTCAACCCTTCGGTTGGATTGTCGGGAGTGAGAATACTCTCCAGCTGAAACTCTTTCCTGATGAAATGAGCCAGGAAAAAAAAATAAAATACACAAGCCCAACTATACACCATCCAAATTTTACCATGGCAACAGTATTTTGTGCGCTTACTATCATGCGCATTTAGAGAGTCACTCTGAATGTGGCGTTTGTGAATTCGAAAAACGCTGTTCTGTGACTGTGCTCTAGTGTAATGTTCTTGGCTATTTCAAATGTTCTTTCAGATGGCATCAGCAGCTAACAACATGCCTGCTTGCCAGCTAATCATTTCCAAGCCCGCGGCTGGCCCTCTTGATTTGTGCTACAGGCGGCTTTGGCTAAATGGAATAAATTAAACGCATGCTTGTAGATGACGGACGCTTCCAGGAGATCAGCCCTTTGATGTAGCAACAAAACTAGATTAATTTAATTGAATAGAGGACTTGATTTAAAATACGCCCTGGATCTCGAATAGCCAATGCTCTAAAAGGAAATCTCTCTTTCTTTCTCTCTCTTTCTGTGCGTACATATCCAGCTTCTATTCTCTTCATTTTATGCTTTTATTGTTTCCCAGAATCCCTGTATCCTTTTAACAGCATTGCTTTATTGCTTTTAAATTAGTGCACCTGTTAAGATTAGCTCTAAAGCATTTATTCCTGCTCTTGGTTGAAAGAGGTTATTTAAGCATAGACAGCTTAAGTGGAAGTGGAAACGTGATTTTGCGCAATATTAGCGTCAAGAATACAACATCATTTAACTTTAATGATTTGCTAACTGGTAGTAAACACAATCCATGGTTTTCTGTTTTCTAATATTGATTTCCTTGTAAATAGTGCTACTTCTCTTACCCCTATTTGCTCTACCAATTGTGAACATGTATTGACAATGTCAGTAATATTAGGGATAATATTTCATTCCTGTTACTCATGTCTATGTGTATATTCTTACCCATCTTATGTTTCTTCAAAATGTTTCGCAGTAAAAGTGTAAAGCGCTCTCTCAGCACTTTACACTGTAGTGTTTTTGAAGTGTTTAATGCTAATATTTCTATATAGTGGATGATTTACATAATCTAAAACTAAAGACATTTGAGAAGTATGTAGCAAAGAAAACTGTCTAAAACTTTAGATGTACAGTAAATGACCACGAGAGAAAACTTTTAAATTCACAGTAGAATAGGCTGTTTTTTGGTTATTAATGTTAAAACATTGTTAAAACTTTAATTAAACATTCTAGCTGCCGTAGTGTAAGTGAAAACAGGAAGTCGCACAGTTACATTATTCTATTAACATTGTTACTATAAATAGTTAAAATACATTTTAATTCCATGGTACATTACGATACAGTATGTATATGCTACAGTACATTAAATTGAACAATCACAGACAGATGTGCATGGTGGTAGAAGATAAAAAATATGTTTCAGGAAGTGCTATTACTGGAAAATATCTTCTGACTAGATTTTATCTCGAGTCAAGTCAAGTCAAGTAGGCTTTTATTGTCATTTCAACCATACTGTATACAGTTCAGTATACATTGAAAGGAAACGGCATTCCTCCAGGACCAAGGTGCTACATACTGTACATTCAACATAAATTAGCAGAAACTACATGTAACTAGCTAGCTAGGACAATTAATTAGCTAACTAATCTAAGACAAACAAAATTTACACCATAAATTATCAAAAACTATTCTAAAGTACTATACAAAAGACATTTCTATACAAGACTTCATATATATATTTACATACTGTATATATCCTTTTTTTTCAGGCATGGGCCAGTTATACAGTTATCCAATCAATTCAAAACATAATACAAATGTTGTATTATTAAAAAAAAATTCAAATTCAATTCAAATACCTGAAATGCCTTAATGGGAAATTCTCTGCTCATTGCCTGCCTGGACATCTTGCAGATTAAAGATTTTAGTAACATCAGTTTTATCCTAATGATAGTCCTATGTAGTGTACATAAAGAACTACAGGCATCTTGAATTAATTCAGGCAACTTACACTGAATTATTTCCAAACAGAGGTTGTTGACCTTTTCAGCAATCATGGGGGCTGACTTTCATAATCCTAGGGATATTAGCATAGCCCTTCCTATGGTCTAGGGCAGACCCGGGCATTTTAAGGCCCGCGGGCCAAATGCGACCCGCGGCCCGATTCTGACTGGCCCGCGAAAGGTTGCTTGGAATTAAGAAAATAAAACCTACTTTCTTAACATCTCCGTG
>JAOTQY010000003.1:16713095-16729221 GCA_026413445.1 Dolichallabes microphthalmus
CTCAGGAGGTGGCACAGGTGTGTAGCAGTTAGCACTATCACTTTGCACCTCCAGGGTCAGGGATTTGAATCTCACTTCTGAGTCCAAATGCAAGACAATCAGGAGAGACGCAGTCACACTCTCATAAGGAGTGTCAAAACGCTCTCTGTTGATTAATATCAAAAGACAAAGTAATAACATTTTTGGCCAAATACTTTTTATCAACAAAAATATCAGTTTATATATACAGTATATGTGTGTGTTAAGACAATAGATCATACATTGTAGACATATGCAATAAGCAATAACATACATCAATCTGGAAAAGGTTATAAAACCATTTCCAAGTTATTTGGAATTCATAGTTCTTTATTGAGAAGGATTAGTCACAAGTGAAAAGCATTTAAGACAGTTGCCAATCATCCCAGGAGTGGACATCCCAGCTGGACATCCCATTCACCCCAAAGTCAGTTTTTGCAATACTCAGAGAGAGAGAGAGAGAGAGAGAGAGAGAGAGACCTACAGTACACCTCAGATCCTACAGAAATCATTGACCATGTTAAAGTCCATGACAGCAAAATGAATAGAAGATTGATCAAGTATGGATTGTTTGGAAGGGTTGCAAGAAGAAACCTCGTCTGTCTAAAAATTCTATTCAATTAAATTTTACTTGTATAGCGCTTTTAACAATTGACATTGTCGCAAAGCAGCTTTACACAATCAAAAGAATTATTTAAGTTTGTATGAGATGTGAACATGTATCAATCAAAATGATAAGGACGACGGCGACAGTGGCAAGGTAAAACTCCCTGAGTTGGTAATAGGAAGAAACCTTGAGAGGAACCAGACTCAACAGGGAACCCATCCTCATTTAGGTGAAACAGATAGCAAGGATTGATTTGCATCATACTTTGTGAGACTGGAAGTTATAATGTAATAACAAGGAGAATGACTGAGAAACTCATCTGAACAAAGCAGAAAACATCTAATGTCTTATAGACAGCTGAGAGTATTGTTGCTTGGCTTCAATTCCCAGTACTATTTTTGGCAAAAACCCAAACAGCATTTCAGCAGAAACACGCACATACTCACTGTCTAGCCTGGCAGTCGAGGGATGATGATTTGGGCTTGGACCAGGGCACCTTGCAATCATTACAGTAAGTCGATCATGAACTCCTTCCTTTGCATATCAGAGTATTCTAAAGACAAATGGGAGACCATCTGTCTGACTGCTAAAATGTGATTGAAATTGAGTCATGCAACAGGACAATGATTTTAAATAAATCTTCATTGGAACATAGCTGAAAAATCATAGAATCAAGGTTTTGGAATGGTCAAAGTCCAGACCTAACTGGAATGCTTGGCAGGACCTAAACAGCTTTGCACAGGCGAATGCCCAAAAACCTAAATGAACTGAAGCAGTGTTCTCAAGAAAAGATGGACCTGTCTCATCTATTCTTATATACAGTATAGTTTGATGCCATCATTTTACATTTTGGTTCTATTCTTGTAAAGGTTCCAGTTTATATTTCAATCTAATTTATATTGAATTAAAGTTTTAAATTTGGCAAATGTGCCACACTTGCAATCCCACTATCATGACAGAACAAAATGATGTGAGAGACTGATAGACATGAAGGAATTGATTATCATGTTTTGCTGCTAAAGGTGGAACTGCTTATTGAATTAGGAAGTGGTGAAACGTTATATGTTGTCTGAGATTGTATTTGCCTAATACCAAGACCTGCTACAATTACACTAAGTTTTATACTTAATAGTACATACATCATTTAATCAGAGGTTAAACACATTTGGGGAACAAATCAATGACAAGACTGGTGTAGAGTCAGGAAAAGAACTAAAAAATGGCATATAGGATAAAATAAACTGGAGCATATACAGTAGAGGACAAGGAACCATGTGCAAATGGCATTTGCCCCTTTGGGAATAGTGTCATATATGATTGCCTATCTAAATTACAATAAATCCCCACGAGACAAAAATGTTACTGGACTATTTGGAATGAGTACTTTTTTCAATTATGCTAAATCACTTGAAGGTGTCATTAACTCCTTTTTTTGAACGATGACCCTGTTTAAAAAGCCGCAAAGGAAACCATGTTGCATGCATACATATGTAGCCTGCTTATATGCGGCAAATGAGCACACTTTGTTTTCTATCCTATTGATTTTTCTGTCCATTGAAGATCATTTGCCTGGTTATGGGTAGCAGAAAAACCTCTGGCCTAATGTAATGCATTGTAATGTGCATGAGGCTACTGCAGTGTTTCCAAAGGCCTCCTCCCCCTCCCTCATTTTGAATAATGTCCTTGTCTTTCAGGCGCAAAGGAGAGCATATTGTATGCATACTCTATGTACATTCCTACCCGCACTGAATGAACAGTATTATCAGGTCTATTGACTGTTATTGGCCTTGTATATAATTTTCTATGTTATAAGGAACAATTACCTGTAATTTATACATGTGTTTAAATACAGTTTGTGTGGTTTTGAATGCTGTAGGTTTAGTTTGTTAACCCTATCATACTTGCTTAGAAATGGCGCTGTCTATTGCTACAAAATGTTTGATTTTTAAAGTATCAGCAATTTTCGATTTGGTTCATCTGCCACTGTGTACATTAATCACATGACTGTGTGTGTGCCCACATTCAGACAGAATTCAAGGCTGTATTCCAAATGGCGAAATGCGTACTAAAGAGCATGCATTAATAGTAATGAAACAAACAGTGTTAAGTATAATACTATGCAGTTTGTGTGCGGTTCAAATGTTCATGACTTTTGGTTAAGAAGTTCCATTAAGTTAAGCCTTTATTTGTCGCATATACATTAATGCACAGTGAAATTCTTTCTTTGCATATCCCTGCATTACTGGGGTCAGAGCGCAGGGTCAGTCATGATACAGAACCCCTGGAGTAGATAGAGCTAAGGGCCTTGCTCAAGGGCCCAACAATGGCAACCTGCTGGAGCTGGGAGCTTTCGATCATTACTGTAACTCAGTGCCGTAGCCCTCTAAGCTACCATTGCCTCTTTTTCAACATTGTTACTCACTCACTCACTCCCTCCCTCCTTTTCCATATCCCAGCCTATCCCAGGAGACTTACTGAGGTCGGGTACACCCTGGACAGGGTGCCAATCCGTCACAGGGCACACACATGCACATGCACATGCTCATTGGGTCATTTGGAAATGCCAATCTGTCTTTGGACTGTAGGAGGAAACCGGAGAATCCAGAGGAAACCCACTAGGCACGGAAATAATATGCAAATTCCATGCACACAGACCTCGAAGTGGGAATCGAACCCGGGCCCTGGAGGTGTAAGGCGCCCTGAAGAAGTATTATGAAAATATTTTTTTTTGTGCAAATTAATGAAACTTTTAAAGTTTACAAATACCAGATAATAACAAAATGTCTCAAAAGAATCTTGGTTTCATCTGCCACCACCATTAGCCCTTAACTAAACAGTTAACTAATCAATGCCAATGCCTCATCAAGCTTCTGCAGCGCATTGTGTTATTACTATGTCATAAACAGCACATAACCTACAAAACGAACCCGTCACCTAATGTTAGCTACAGTAGCTCGTTCAAGTATGATTTCTGTTTAAGCCTGAAGACATGAACTTTTTGAAAACATGCATACAGGATAAAACTCAGCTTTAGCTTCAATATACTGTATATATTTCGTCCATCTTGAAATCAGAACTTTACAGTCGTTAGGTCAGCTCTTATTGTTTAAACTGCATGCAACATCTTTCATCTTTGGCTTCGTGTGCTTAAACCCTCTTCAGAGACTCATGGGTAAAATAGAAGGCTGGGCACGTTTTATATGGCACAGGGTTCATTGCTGCTGGTATTATCATCCATAATAGCAATAGCCACCCAGACAGACTCTGACAAGAGACATAGCCTCTGCCTAAGCAACCTCTAGTGACCGCATTCACCAGCAAAAAGGATACGCCACCTGTCAATCAAATCCACTCTACTGCATTTAATTAACTCACTTAAATGTCAATGGTGAGGAGTTAGACTTCAACGCTCGCTCCTGCACATTCACTGTGGCAATAGAACAAACTGCAGACAACATGAAGCCAACATGAAATATGTTGACAGTTATACAATACATCTTGTTTGACAGGATAATCATTTTAAAACACAGACAACCAAAATCCCCCCACAACTGCCTTGAGACAGCATTTGCAAAAATGTGCGGTTTTCTTTCTCAGCACAAGCTTGGGGATGCTTTAGCATGATGTCTATATTATCCTCAGCAACAGATGGCACCAAATGAAAATCATGCCATCATGGAAAACTTGGGCCGACAGCAGTCTTTAAGCTCGGCTTGTGTGAGAGCACAGTGCCTCTTCCCTAGGCCCTGGAGTGGGTATCCATCACCAAGGCAAGCTGTTGAGCATGTCACCCTGCTGTGTGGGCATCAGCCCAGACATTTCTGTTATTCGTCCATGCGCCATGCCATGAGCATCACTATTCTCTATTCTGATTTGATTCACAGCTTCAGTGCAGTTTAGACTGATTTGGACTGACCTTTATTTTGCTGAATTTGACAGATTCATTATACCTGTAGAATGCAATCAAATGTTGTCAGAAAAAGTGAGGTGACATTTAATGTTTTACATGTGTTTTTTCCTTACATTCTTTTCCGTGCTCAAAGACTTACTGAGCAAAGAAATGCTGTAAGTTTAAATGCCTTTCCATTTAATGGAACATTTTGATATAAACACTATAAAGATTGGAAGGCAGTAAAACAGAAAAAATAGTAAAAATGCATCAGTAGTCTCAAGCATAATTTGTGCAGTTTTGGAGGGAATTTGACAAAAAGAGAGTCTTTGATACATCATACTTGCTGTTTGTTTTTTCTCATGCACAACATACAGTTCTAAAGATTGGTTCTTTCCAAAACTGTTAGCATATTCCTGACTGGTTTGTAATTTTATTTTGAGAACATCCTGGTTTACTGACTCGTTGTTAAGATGTGTTGTACATCAGCACAGTGAAACATTCCCTTTGGCAGAATGTCACACTTGGAAAGCTCCTTCAAATACATGCTGTATTGCTCTTTTGCAAGAAAAGACCCAGGTGTATAGCTGTTCAGTGATCATGGCAAGTAATAAAAGCACACATGAATAAGACAGAATTGAATTGAATCGTACTGTTGAGAGCTGTATCACGTTGGCAGAGGGGAAGCGTTAGCAATCTGTTTGATTGGAAGGTTTTGGAGGTTGTTGGGGTTTTATTCATCATTGTATTTTATTGTCTTGGAGCGAGGACAGCACAATGCCCTCGTGAGTCTTTGATGCTAACGATATAAAAAAAAAACTAAGGTAAATAGAAACACTCTCTTGAACACACTCAGTGTACTAAAAATGTGTTTCTAGATTCTCAAGTAAATTAATAACCAAATAAATAAATGAACAAACAAACAAATAACAGTAGGGGACAATGCCCTTATCTGTATCTGCTTCACTCATTCATTTTGTTTTGTGGCCTAAACATACAGTATATGCATAATTAGGTTAAGGCTATCAAATAACTATAAAATGGTTTATGTTTTGGCTTGCTAATCAGAGGAAGAGGGGTTCGGGCCCCACCATTGTTGAGTCCTTGGGCAGGACTCTTAAATCTATGCCCATACTACCCAGCCACTGTATGTAGTGCCAGTCCTAAACCTGGTTTAAAAATGGGAGGGTTATGACAGGATCTAGTGTAAATCCTGTGCCAAATCTTTTGGATCGGATGATCTGACATGATGACCCCCTAGGACAAAAAGGGACAAAGAGTCTTTAGAAAAAAAAAAAGTTTAATAGTTATAAAAAAAATTATATATATATACACACACACCCACACACCCACACATATATACATATATATATATAGTTTTATTATCAGTGGCTATGCATACCATATGTGCCCTAGAACGGAATGTTAATTTTGCATAAAAACAAACTAGTCAATTTTTATCACCAGTATAAAAGCCATTAAATGTTTATTTTGAGTTGAGTTTGGATAAACCATGTGTAATGTTAGTTATGTTCAGCTATTATAGCATATTCATGGGGGTTCAATAATTCAGACTGCAACTATATGTGGTATTTCTATGTGAAATAAATTCACTGTCATTTTAAGAAATCTAAAAGCCACCTATTGTCTATAACATAATATAAACCACCAACTGCATTGAGTGTTTTTTATTCATCAAGCAAACAAACCAAACAAGAAAATCAGAAATCAGAATCATAACACATGCAAAGGTCAGGCAGTGTGGAAACAACATTAACAGACCCAGGCTAAAACCATAAAAAGGAAGCAGAAGCAATGGCAAAAGAAATATCACACAGAGTATCAATGCTTAGGAATGACTGACTGAAAGAAGCACAGAATTTGCGAATTGCAGCCCAAGTGTTGTGTTGAAAGGCTTTTACTCTCTCTCTCTCTCTCTCTCTCCCTCCCTCTTTCTGTGTGTGTGTGTGTGTGTGTGTGTGTGTGTGTGTGTGTGTGTGTGTGTGTGTGTGTGTGTGTGTGTGTGAGTGCGAGAGAAAAAAAGGGGGAGAGCGGGGTGCATAGTCAGTAGTCCGGTTAATCTGAATGCATGAGAGTCTGTGGTTCTGTGCAATCATTCAGTGTAAACCTGAAATCCCCTAACAATATTCCCAAAATCTTCTCCTCAGTTGAAATCTAGCCCTTCCAGTAGATGAGGAACTTTCCCTCTCTGCCTCAAAAGTGCAGGATCATTTTTACTATGTATGCAGGTCTGCCTTATATTTCTAGTGGTGTTTGGTATGTAAAGTGGCATGAAAGTTTTAAGCCACGAGATGGGGAACAACAGAACAAAACAGCTGTAGCATGACGGGTCAAGCAAGTGAGATACTTTGAATGGGCCAGTGTAGTGGTCGACCAATTTCCTGCACCTACCCTCCTTCATGAGCAGTTCCTTGGTACAGAGAAACGCTTGATATTTTGTTTCAGAGACTGGAGTACCCTCTTATTGGTCAGCATATCTCTTGGTTCCCTGGATGGCTCATTCTAGATAGTGACACAGACACTCTCCGAACTGTTCACTCTTCAGGAGTCAGCTGTCGACAGCAGATGAATTCATGGGGTTTGTTTTCCAGGGGAATAGCAGTGGTTGTTATCCAGGATGCACCGGAAAGGGCGGAAAGCTTGGGTTCTAAATGCTGGCATGGGTTTTCAGTGTTTTATATACTGTATAGTATATGTTGTTGGACTTTTGTTTGCTCTGATCGAGGGGTCACCACAGCTGATCATTCGTTCTGGACACAGCTTGGAAGCCAGGTAACCTTCCTGATGCAACCCTCCCATTTTATCTGGGCTTGGGACTTACACTGCATCTAGTGACTGGGGTTTGGGCACTGGGTGGGAATAGAATCTGGACCCTTTGCATGGTAACTGAGCCACCAATGCTCTTATAAACATATATTGTAAATACTTGATTAAATTAAAGCTGAAAGTCTACACTTTAATCTCGAGTGCTTAATCGCCATTGTGGGTTACAGGTTCAAAAATATGTCCAAGTACTTATGGCCTGACAGTAATTACAATGACACATTTCTGCAACATGCATATTTGTTGTTGTTGTTATTTGAAAATCTTTTGCATTAAAATTGGTTGTACTATTTTCTATTGTATGCATGTCAATAACCATTTGTATATTATCCATTCGTATATTATCCATTTGTATATTATCCAATATCTAAATGTATCCATTTGTAAAATTAGAGCAAAGTCCCAAAGCAGCTCTGCTGTTTCAGCAACTGCTGATTTTTGTAGTTTTAGCAAATTAGAGGGTGAAGCTGCCACCTAGCTGTCCTAAAATAACAGAGTGTGACTTCATAATCAGAGTCTTGAAACTTTCCCAGGATAAGTTGAAAATGACAATGCTCTAGTGCAATTTGTCATCATATCTGCATAATACATGAAGTCACACAGGCACGACTTTATTACCAAGCTGTATGCTACACTCCATATTGATAATTCACTCTCTCTTCCTGTTATAATATAATAGAGCGCTTCCTTCCAATGAGTGTAAAGACAGAGCATATAGCGATAGTGGAATCCATCAGTTACAGTATGTTAACTGAAGATTGTTGAAAAAGTAAATTACTGAGGGCTGTCTTGGATACAAGGCTCACTGGTGCCATCTGTACATCAACAAACTGTGTAAATATCTTTATCTAATGCTGATGTTAAGCAAAAGCCAACAATGTACTGATTTAGATAATGATAATGAGCCTTGTGCATATTCATTAGGGTTTTATTAAGTGCCTTGTGCGACTGCTTTCAATATGACAGACAGACGTATAACTGAATCTTCTTTCTTTATCTAACTCCACAGGGATTTCGATTCCTTACTCAATGTCAGTGAGGAATCCCGAGTGAAGTATCTTGTCCGACGTTGGGAGGAGTTTGGACTAAATGATATCCAGCTGATCAATTACACCGTCCTCATCAGCTCACCTGGATCCTTTCCTAATAACATCACGGATCTCTCAAATATGCAGTGTTTCCTGCCCAGTGGTGTGAGCTGTGATACAAAGACCAACAAAGCCATTAACGAGTCCTTTACCTTTGCAGCCTACTCATCTGTGGGAAGTCTAGAGGTACAGAAAAAAACACAGCATTATTTGTTTGCTTCTTACTTCGTATGAAGTCCAAGGTCATAGCAAAGTCATACTCAAGGGCCTGAAATTCTTACTGTAAAAATAATCAAAATTGTGCATTATGGCCTCACTTGTCCTCTCTACTTCACATCACATCAAAGTGCAGCAAATGAGAGAAGTTTAATGGACTTCTCAGTCACTGAATATGTCCTCCAGCTGGAAAGTTAATGCAGAGCCATTATGCTATTCAGTTCTCGTCACAGGAATGAATGATATATAGTCAACCTATTTTTAGATGATGTGTTCTCTGTCTCTGGAGGGAGTGCATCTCTTAAAGTCTATTAACACCTTTCAAGTATAGCAAAAGACATCTTAAAAGGCTTCAATGATGAAAATGTTGCATTTAGGAGTAACTCTGACTTAGTCCGTCTTTGAAGTCTGCTCGCCAAATAAAGGGTCAGTCATCCATCATCAAGCTGCTGCTTTTCAGAGCCCACGGAGGCTTTGATAGAAACCACATTTGCAATATCTAACAATCAGCAGCACCAAAAAAAAAAAAAAAAGGAGAAAAAACACAAATATAGTTCACTTTGATGGATGAAATGCCTGGGGAGCTTATAATAATGTGACTGAATCCTGTTTCCTGTCCCTGAGAGGTCACTGAGCCTCAAAAATTATGTCTACTTTATGACTCCCTGCCATACAGTGTGTTAAAAATTACCCATATACTTGTGTTCAAAACTGATGCATGCTTTATTTTTGTTGTGTAGGTACAAATTGTCATGGCCACTACTGATCTCATCCCTAATTTGAATTTTAATCAACTAAATATTTTATGAAAAGTGCTTTTTGTTAACTTGTTTTCCCAAAGTAAGGTATTAAATTGAATTTCCTCGAAGAAGCAACAAATTTAGAAGTTAATCTGAGTTCTAAATAAGAGTCACATTAGTGTAATTGAAACAGACAAGACATTAAAATTCTACCACATTTGAATAAATTCAAATCACTGCAGTTTTATTTTGTTGTTTTGATTTTTTATGATAAAACTGTGCATTGCCTGTTTGTTCTTTGGTCACAACATCAATATTTATCAAAGTTATCCTCATTCGACAGTAAATTTGCTTAATGAGGGCAAACATATTGAGTCTTCTTTTTATTTGACCAATGAATTAAGTAAAGAAAGAAACATGGGGGATGTGCTGTTAGACAATAATCAATGACAATGTGATGTAATGCAGTTTGAAACAGCATGTCCTGCAGTGATTTATTACTCATAAACCAGAGCTTTCAAAAGCTACAGTAGATACTGTTTATATATTAAAGATTATTATTATTTTTTTATATGTTCACATTTATTTTTAATGTTGCTTTGAGCAAGCACTGGCACTGGAGACTTCTTCCCCTCATTAAAAAAAAATCATTCTAATGAGACTAAAAATAATTTTAACACCCATTTTCCAAACTGCTGACTGTGAAGACTGGCTTTAAAAAGGCTACATTAACATCCCCTCATGGAAAGCTTAATTATATTCACAATTATACACTTTTTTTTAAAAGTCTGTTCAGATAAATTGCTAAAATAAAAAAGAGTAACATTCAAATTAGTGCATAGATATAGAGTGCTATGCAAAAGTTCATATTTTGCTTCTTAAGAGCCAGATCTTCTTTATTTATAATGTAGTCTTGAGGGATAGTTCTTCAGGCTTTCTGATGGACTTTTCTGGCTCTCATTTTTAATCCTGACCAGTTTCACACAGTGACCTTGGAATCATTCAAGCACAAAACCAAATGATGATCAGGGATGCCGAATGGTTAGACCAGACAAGAGGGGAAATAAGGTTGCTGCTGAGGCTGTTACATAAACAACCAATTTGTAGATTGTACCTTTAAGTACCTTTAAGCCTCCTGCTTCAGTAATGTATGTATTCCCATTTCTTTACTTTAATATAAAGAAATGTGGGGTGGTTCAAGACTTTCACACGGAACAATACACCACTCAACAGGAACTGCTGTCAAAGCTGACTTCATAAATGTACGACTTCTGACCAATCAGAATCCCACTTTCAACATTGATGTGATATAAAACAATTTTCCAAATATCCCATGTGCTTGAGTGTATATATTATCGGACATTACAATTTCATCCAATCTGTTCCTGGCATCCATTTGTCCATCTACCACAAATAACTGAATTATTCTAATCGCTAGAAAGATACAATTCTATAGCCAAACAAAACAGTGTGCTCTATTATACCTAGTGATTTCCCTTTTTTTCCCTTTTAATTGAGGATTAACTTCTGCTGTGGTCAGTAATGCATTAGGAGTGTAATGATGGGGAGGGTGTACAGGATGGGGTTGTCCCCTGGGTAATCAGTTTCAATGAGCTTTATCCTCATCTCACTTTCTTCCCACAGCAGATTAGCAACGATCGGCCCTGGCACAATGCAATTACTGGTTTTAATTTTAAGAAGAGGAATTACTGTTGGGTAGCTAAGCACCGATAGTATGCTTTTTTTTTTGCCTGGCTTCTTGTAAAATTGGATTTGGTTGCTGATCGACATATATTGGGAACAGCATTGTTTTCTCATTTATTTTTTTTCACCTGATACA
Source organism: Dolichallabes microphthalmus (assembly GCA_026413445.1). NCBI lineage: Eukaryota > Metazoa > Chordata > Actinopteri > Siluriformes > Clariidae > Dolichallabes > Dolichallabes microphthalmus. The sequence continues at coordinate 16,724,338 of JAOTQY010000003.1, forward strand.
GTAGATATGTTATTTGGTCATTATTTAACATGGTTTGTCCCAGAATCTATCAACCCATGGGTAAGGCTGCCACTGTATAAGAGAATGAGACAGAATAAGAACAACTTTCAACTATGTATTCATTAGTATAAAAATTATTTAGAAAGCTAAGTATGTGCCAGCACATCATTTATCTATGGTCCAGTTTGATCCGGAAACTATAGAAACTCAATGTAGGCACTATGAATTTACATTTGTTTAGTAGCTCTGCACAAAGCCCTGAATAATCTTATTAACTCCTAGACATGACACATTTATCAACAGCTGTTAGTATATGTTTGTAAATGCGTATGCAAACTGATTTATATACAGTACAGTATGCTGACTTTTCTATGACTAGTAGCACTGAGTACTACCTTTTGTTACATGTGAGTTTAGTTGTGGCTTTGTCTGTTTACAGTGATTTAGTTTTTGTTTATTTGTGGAAATATTTAAAAGCATGTGTATTAATTAAACCTATTAATGTCATAATTTTATATATACACCGATTATCCATAATATTATAGTGCAAAAAATGAAGCCCATTATTGTGTACTGTAGGCTTGCCTTGTGCTGCCAGAGCAGTTCTGGCCCCTTGGGGCATGAATCCACATCACCTGTGGGTGTGTGCTATGGTGTCTGGGACCAGGACGTTTATAGTGGATCTTTTGGTTGCCGGACTTCACGGGTGCTTGATCAGATTGGAGGCTGGGTGAGCTAGGCTCTTCGCCATGGTGGCGGCCTGTGGTGCAGTGGATGTTCTAGTGCCTTTTTGTCATTTAGCATTGATTTTTTTTCATTGATTTGTGCTGCAATGACTTTCTGTGGGATTGGTCTAGATGGGTTGGCTTTTGGTCCCTGCAGGCATGGATGATCCTTGGATGTCTTGTCACCAGTCTACTTATATATACTTAATAATCTATTTAATGTGCTAATGTTATGGCTGATAAATGTCTATAGATACCTATATAGACACATGTATATGAGAAGAAATGTATAAATAAAATAGAAGTACTGAGACTTACAGTTATAAATCTGAAACAATTTATTTTAGCTACGTTTAAGACACAATTGGTATGGGCAGTAGGGGCTCAGGCAGGTGAGACTCTGCTGCTTGGAGGGTTGGCAGTTTTACCAACACTGGGGCACCATTGTTGGGTCCTTGGACAAGACCTTATGTCCCATACAACCCATCCAATGCATGCAGTGTCTTCACAAGTGTGAGGGTTATAACAAAAAAGGCATCCTCTGTAAAACAGTTGTTCTTAAGTACAAAGATACGTTTTTTAAGATATGTTTTTTCATATAGTAATAATACCCTGGAATGTTCTTTTAAAATTAAAAAGGTCTTTATGACCCTTCATACTGTAACAACTGGGGGTGGTTTCAAACTTTCCAAGAGGTAGTAGGACTGGTCAAGAATGTCTATGGGAGCAGAGAGACTAGGGTTAGGAGTGTCTAGAAGAACAGAGAGGATTGGTCAAGAGTCTTTTATGAGCTGGTAGAATTGGCCATAAATGTTTATACGACTGAGCAGGATTTGTCAAGAGTGTCAGCAGGAGCTGGTTGTATTGATAGATTGTCCACGGGATCAGGCAGGGTTATTCAAGAATGTCTTCAAACTATGGTGATATTGGTCAAAAGAGTCAACAGTAGCAGGCAAAATCGGTCAAGAGTGTCTGAGTGAGAGGGCAGCATTGGTCAAGAGTGTCCATGAGAGCAGGCTCATTTTATTAAGCGCATTCTCTTTTCTTACTGCTCTTAATATTTTCCAAGTGGTGCTCTATCTTTAATTTAAGGCAATAAGAGAATTTGAGCCCTTTCAGTAACTATTTGCACATCATTAAAAATGTAGGGCCAGTTCAGTGCTCTGTTAGAATAGAGAATGGATCTTTTAGAATTGATGTATGTATGATTGGATTTGATGATGACAGACTCAGTTGCCTGTTTTATTCTTAACAATACATGATGGAGGAGGAAATTTTTTTTAAAAACTATTTTTATTCTAAATTCTAATAGATTTTTGCATTTTCCAAAGATGCTCAAAACAGCAGATAAGAATTTTTTTCCCCCTTGAAAAACAAAGCATGTAAAAAAGGGAATTTGAGATGCTTTGTGAACAGAACCAACGTGGTCTGTGTAATGAATGCCCTGGTTAACATTATTATCCTAATGACAGCCTCTCAGTGCACATTTCCTCCTTTTCTAATTTATCTGCCTCTAGCGTTGACTTAGACAGAACATTGTATGATGCCAGCGCTGACACATGTTATAAATCTCCCATGTCCAAGCATTGTGGTTCTGCCAATCCAAACAAGATGTTGCTCTTCTCTCTGGAATTGCATTCCATTTAGTTCTGTTGACAAATGAATCAAGGACAGATAATGCCTTTCCATTCCAAATCTAGCCCTAAAATTGCATCCCGCTTTTCCTGCACAGGGAACTACTTTAATTTCTTTAAATACTGATAAGTTTAATTCCAACTTGAGGGAATACTGTGTATAGTAGGCATGCAGACAAGACATTGCAAGCATGTTGGAAATTGTTTCATAAATATTTATATTACAGTGCAATTGAATTCTCAATTTTGATTGGAAAGAGGTTGTGGCATAATCTTCTACAACAGTACAATTGCTATGTAAATGAATGGTAATAAATTATAATTTCTATAGTAAAAGCTAATTTATGTTTTACATAATCTAAACCTACAGTAATAATAACTAACTGAAAACGTGTAATTTAATAGCATATAATTAACGAAATACATAGTGCATAGTGAATATACTGTATAGCGTTCATGTGCTGAAGTTTTCTACCAAGAGACATTCAGTCAATATTTATTTAAGGACTCTCAGGGTCAGCATTTGGTAATAACATACTGTAAGTTAGTGATAAGATAAGTGACAACAGCAATTAATTTATCTTGAGATCATTCCACAATTTGACATGTTAAAAACAATAAATTGTAATTGCTGAAAAATCACTGTATAGTAAGAGGATTGAAGCACTTTGGACCTTGCTGTTATGGGAAATAATTAACTCCAGGTCAGCTTTATGTCAGGCTGTATCACACCATTATAAATCATTTCCCTATGACAGCATGGATCATTGAGTTTTATTTCCTACATCCCCCCCCCCCCCCCTTTTTTTTTTTTTCAAGAAAAGCTGATACATCACTGCACCCACACTGTTCTGTTATTTAAACACAGAAAGTGTCGTCTGTTTACAGTTCTTGACTTAAATGTACCAATAAGTATAGCAAAAGCCTTAATAAACCCAAATGAACTGCTTATTTATATTCGTTTATACAGACACCATTTTCCACCACTCACCAGAGACAACCCCCTTTCTTGTTTGTTACATGCAGATTCCTTTTTAACTAAAGAATTTCAACTTTAAGAAGCAGTAGATGCTGCTACACACAAAGAGTTGGAGAAAAACTTTAGGGAAAAGTGAAGCTTTTATAATGTTAATCTTAGTGCCCATATTTAATTTGTTACGCAGTATATAGCTGATATAGATACATTTTCCTTGACCTCCTTGACAGGGATCGTTTTCTTATCTAACTAACACCCAAACACTCCTAAAAATATAGGACTACTGGTAAAGTTGTTGGGTTCAGGAAGTCAAAAGTGCTCTACTGTCTGAGAATCACTACAAGATAATGCTGAATAACATTTTTTTATATATTTATAAAGTCAAAAGTTTGGGCACATTGTTTTCAATATTGTATATTAATAGTAAAGACATTGAAATTATGACAAAAATAATAATATAGAGAAAAATGTGTTAAATAACCCAGAATATGTTTTATACTTTCGATTCTTCCAAGTAGCCACCTTTTGCTTTGATGACAGCTTCGCACACTCTTAGCATTCTCTTAGCCAGCCTCATGACGTGGCTTTCCAACAATCTTGAAGAAGTTCCAAGAGGTGTTCAGTACTTGATGGCTTCCTTTCCTTCACCCTCTGATGACATGTTGCTGCATAATGCAGTGGTAGCCATGCTGGTTAAGTTTACCCTTAATTTTGACTAAGTCATCAACAGTGTCACCACAAAGGACCCCCACACCATCACACCTCCTCCTCCTCCATGCCTTACAGTAAAAAAAAAAACCACAAATTCAAGAAGCATCTGTTCACCCTCTCTATGTATAACAAAGACATGGCAGTTTTAAACAAAAATCTCAAATTTGGACTGATCACATTCCCACGGATCTAGTATCCATTCCTTGTGTTTCATGGCCCATGCAAGTCTTTTTTGCTTGTTGTTCTTCTGAGGTAATGTTTTTTTTTTGCCACTACTCGACCATGAAGGCCAGACTCATGCGGTCTTCTCTGAGGAGTGGATGTTGAAATATGTCTGCTGCTTGAATGCATTTATGTGGACTCTAATCTGTGTATATCAGTGGTTTCTGAGGCTGGTCATTCTAATAAACTTACGGGTCACTTTCATCAGTGTTTGATAGTTTTGATGACTGTGCTTGGGGATACATTCACAGTTCTTGAGATTTTTCAGATTGACTGACCTTCATTGTCTTTTCTCTTTATTTAAATGAACCTTTCTTGTCATAGTGTGGATTGGACCAGTCTTTGAAGTAATAGCAAAATTTACTCTGTACCCACCATTCATCTGCGCAAGACAAGTGACGGTCTAAAGCTCATTAGGAGGTCAAGAAATGTCACAGATTAACTCTTGACAAGGCACATCTGTCAACCATTCCAGGTGACTGTTTTGTGAATCTGATGAGGGAATGCCATGATTGTGCCAAGCTGTCATCAAAGCTAAATGTAGCTCCTTTCAAAAATGACAGAGAGGTATGTCCAAACGTTTGACTTGAAGTGAATATAATATAATATAATATAA
>JAOTQY010000003.1:16853033-16864214 GCA_026413445.1 Dolichallabes microphthalmus
TATATTATATTCCTACAAATTCCTATTAAAAATGAATCGATGTAAAAATGTATTTATGATTAATTATAATTTTTTAAATAAGGAAGTTGCAGGAAAGAAGGAAGGAATGAAGATGGACAGAAGTAAATCCCTGTAGTGTGCCTAATACCAGAGTGCTCCAGGCCTGCGGCTCTACACGGATTGAGACGCAGCTTCCGTTCAGACCGAGCACACTGCTAGCTTAAAAGGACAGCGGGAGTTGTTTTTTTTTTTTTTAAACACCAGTATCGCTAAATTAAAGCTGCGGGATGGAGACTACTGGGGATGAAGTGTGTGACAGCAGTGCCATGGCGGAGAACAGTGAAGAGAGAGAACCATCGCCGGTGTGTTACAGAGGAGCGCGGATACAGCACGAGCAGCCCTGGAAAAGGAGCTTTATTTATCTGCAGTGCTGTAAGTACTGTACCTGAACAGCCTGTGCGTAGCGCATCACATCACAGCGGCCGCATAAAACATGCACGATTTCACACTGCAGACATGCTTAACACAACCGCGAACTGTCAGACAGGTACTGTATAGCTAAAAAAGAAAACTGATTTATCAAATATCACAAAATGTGAGTCAATGGTGAGTCAGCGAATGGTACTCTTTAGTGCATTGTGTTTGCGTTCGAAGACATTTATTTCTCAATAACCGCATTAAATATGAGATAAAGAACTGTCTCCGAGGCAATCAGGTGGTAGAGGTTCAATGCGGAAGTGACGTATAAAGGGGGCGTGAACAAACATCTTTGTGCCGCTGGAGTAGATGGTCACGTTCCTGCCCCGTGGCCAAATGTAGCCCCTGTATATACTGTACATAATCAGCTCAGGACTTCTCAGTTACAGTCTACACTCACTGAACATTTGATTATAAACACATGTACACCTACTTATTCCTGGTATTATCTTATCAACAAATCATGTGGAAGCAGTGCAATCCATAAATCATGCCATCAGCGTCTGCTTCTATTCACATCAATCATCAGAATGGGGGAAAATATGAGATTAATGATGTTATATTTCGTCACACTCACTGTTTCCAAAAGTTTTCTTTTCTATTGGAAACATGTATGCTGCAGGTCTGTGGGCTTACAGAGAATAGCAGATTGCAGGCAGCACCGTGGTGAAGTAGTTAGCAAGCTGGCGTTGCACCTCCAGGGTTGAGGATTTGAGTTCCACCTTTCGGGCGGTGTACGTGAAGTTTGCATGTTCTCGCCATGCTTTCCTCCGGATACTCCGCTGCTAGGCTGAGTTATTGTTTTGTTTGGACCAGGCGCAATGTTTTAGTTCACTCCTTCATTTATTTTTGATTTAATGGTGACAGTGCGACTTTCAGCCAGGGTGCTACTGTACGTAGGTTTAGAATTGGGACATTGTTTAGCCTGTTTCTTGGACCCCAGTGACATTGTAGCATGTTGTTCAGGCATTTGAATTCCCAGTGGCATGGATCAGTCTTATTGGTTTTGTCTCGGTGTCCTCTATTAACCTGTGAAGTTTGTTGACAATGGGTGTTTTTGCCAAGACGTTATAGGGGTTGAGAATCCACACATTCTACAGGCTGATGAAGACCACCAAAAGCCCAGCAGCACAGACCCATTCTCACTGGATTTATATTGGCGTGCTCTATAGGTCTGTTACATTTGGTAATAGTGGGTTACTGTATCTAGCCAGGACGTTATGAGGTTTACAATCCTGATTCTCGGCCTGCTGAATTTTAAGCAGTGGACAGTTGGTTTTCCTGGATTTAAACTGTAGCAATGTTTTCATGTTTAAAAAATAAAAAATTAATTTTTATTTGAGCCTTATGTCTCATCACTTGCACTTCATGAAAGTTAAACTCACTTACTGTATATGTTTACTTATTTATTTTCTTTCTCTGGAAGTTCTATCTTGTATTTCATCACATAGCAACCTGCAATTCTGGCTGCACTGTCAACATTCATTATCCATAATATACACAAATTAAATAAGAAATAACACACAACAATAATGACATCATATGGTTTCTAGCCCTGAAATTATTTTTTATAACAGCATGATTTGAATCATGGTATTTCACTTACTGTATACCACAAAGAATAACTATTCAAGTGTTCAAGCGCGAATTCTTGCATAAATGTTAAATTCTGAATAAGCACATTAATATTAATATTCGTGTTACACCCATAACCATCTGTGTTGTTAATAATGCACACATTCGGACCAATCAGATTACAGCATTCCACCACACTATGGTCGAAGCAGTACAATAGCACATGTACTGTACTTCCTGGACATGTCCAGTAAAGGTCAAACAAGGATCCATTAGAAATCTGCTCAGAAATACTTTGTGGTAAAACTGCATAGTCCTACAGAACTTGTGTGGCATCTTAATTAAACAGAAATAAAGATGTCACTCAAGTTGGAAGTCTGCCAGAGGAACCAATATAAGTGTCATTAAAGCTCCATTATGGTTACTTTGCTTCTTCTCACATTGTCATCAATCATTTTGACTGGGAATGTGGGTGTAAATTAGAGGTCCCAATGGATGAGCTTCTTAAAGTCTGATACACACTTACTTTGCAAAATGCTTGCTTTGTTATCTAACCATATCACTTTAGTGTGTGATGTTTCGTTCATTTTCCTGCTGAAGTGTCAGAAAAAAAAAGTGTGAAAGCAGGTGATGGTTCAGGAAGGTTTTGTGAAAGTGTTCTTAGCAACATCAATTTAATATTTGCATCTGCAAGATCCACATTTTTCTTTTAGTAAGCAGTTAATCAGTGACATCTTATTATTTTAGTTCACAGCAGTTCTGGGTTGCATTTTAATTAGGTCAGAGAGGAGATGTTCAAATACGTGACAAATTGTTTACCTTCTAGCTGTGTTCATTTGGGATATAGTAATATGAATATTTTGAATGATTTCTCTCTTTTTACAGATTTTTTAACAGTGGCAACTATTCTGGGAACTGGAATTTTAGGCAAGTACAATCCTAGCATGCACAATCAATACACATTAACCTTTTAATACAGAAAGCAATTATACTTTTATACAATTATGAGGAGAAAGCTTTCCTACCGCATGGATACTGATTAGAAAAATTAAATGTTTATGTGTTTTAAACTATGGGTGTACTTAGCATTACAAAAAAAAAAAGAATTCAAAAACTGGTCTTAAAATAATCAGTAGGCCAAAATTAATCGGGTTTCTACTTCTGCTGCAAACATTTTGTCAGGTAATAGGTCTAAATACAGTAAATAATTAAGCTTCATGCCAGCTAATTTTAAAGTCTAATTACTGTATACACCGATCAGCCATTACATCCACATGAATGTTGATCATCCACTATACAGTACGCTTGCAGGTTCTACAAACGGAGGTGGTGTGTTGCTCTTGCTAACCACTCTCATGCTTACCAACCACTTCCAGGGCTGTATTCTCTGACTTTATACCTGACAAAATGAGTGTGAAATATTACTATTGATAACATTTAAAATGGTCAATGAAAAACTGTTTGACAACTGCAGCTGTTGCTCATGAGTTCTTATGTACAAACATGCACAAAATGAAACTTTTATGCTTGAACCTCTGTGGAGACCAGTCCAGCCAATATATGGGCATAACAGCACTGCTCATGGCACTTAAGTTTAAAACAAGCCAGTGACTATATGGTCTCACAGTCATGGTTTACTTGCAAGTTTGGACTGATGCTCTCATTAAATAATAACCATCAAGTATGCAATATAGTATATTATAAACTAAATATAATATAGTATCTGTATTGTATGTATCTTATGCTACTTATGTTCCCTGCCTTGTGTCACATGCTTCTTATACTGCTTGTTTTTTTGTTTATTGTCGGGTTCGTTGTCTACACTTGGATTAATAAACTTTGCTTCCTAATTGTGACAGAAAGCTTGACAAGAACATGGATGCAGCACATATTTTCTCAGGGTCACGTGATGTGGGAGGAAAAGTGATCCAATGCCATGTGGGAGTGGCTTGACACCACACAGTACGCTTCTCAGGAAATATTTTAAGAATTGGCTCATGAACCAGAGAAACCCCACCACTGAAGATACTGCTCCATTTCCTTGCTCCAATGAGGATGTCCCACTTTGCCTGGGAAATCTTTGTGGCTCATTGCTTTGACCTGAGCTTTTCATCTTCCTGCTCACCTCGGACATCACTACATTGTTTGGCTCCGCTTGCTCCACCTCCTTGCCCTGCTAAGGATTTGCTTCTCCCCTTGCATTGCATTGTACTGTACATGGCTCCTTCTTACTTCACACACAACATCGAGTTCCACTTTTCCTTCACGCACAATGTCATTCCTTCCTTTTGCTTCATGGAGAACATCGCTCTGGCCTTGTGGAGGATATGTTCCACCCTCTGCCCATCAAGAGCGGTGGTGATAATGGAAGTTTTGTCATGGTAGCACCATAGGGGTACACCACTACAATTCCCTTATGCCCCAGAAAGTCACTTGTCAATAATTACTCTCACATATGTCTTGTCTCACTCTAATTAGCACTGCTATTTATGGTAAAACTTTCAGTGTCTTTAGATCTACCTTCTAAGTCCTTTATCTACTTGTCCTTCAAGGGCACAAGATTTTCCGCAAAATTTGAGGTTGACGTCCCTGAGGTAAAGGCTTTCAGTTACTCATGAAGTGTAATTAGTCCTTGGGACTAAAAATAAATCCTATAGACCTCAGTATAAATGCAGCAAATGTGATTGTATGTTGAGCATCAGCACTAAAAGAATTGTTGATTAAAATGTCTTTCAGACTCATCCACATCAAGTCTGATTGGTAATCAGAAGTAGCTGATTATAGCAGAAAAACACCTCATTACTTACTAATTTTACATGTTACATCTCAGGATGTGTTCCCCTCCTCTTGCGACGTTTAAATAATCCAAGTCATGATTCACCATTCTGAAGGAGAACAAAGACTGGAGAAAATTATAGGTAATATTTATCGTTAGACACATCTGACACGACTCCCGTTTTTTACTCCAGTTGTCACCTGCTTTCATAATAAACCCCTTGACATGAATTATAATTCAGGTGCCAGGTGTAATCGGGTATGGCAAAATAAAATCTATGGACATTGTCCTTAGACAGAAAGTTCAACAAAATGTCTGTGTGCACTTTTCAACAAGGCAGTCTTTTCAATTGCTAATGATATATACTGAGTTTTATGAGCTGTGAAGAACCAGATATGTATTTATAAGGCAGTGCAATTACATGCTGGACTGAATGTAACTATGCCACATTCAGGAAGATTTAATATTTCTTAGAACACACTTCTCATTCTGACATTATTCAATTATACTTTTCTTACCATAAAAAAAAGACACTGCCACAAAAAAAGGCCAAATTTTTAAACCATTTCTGGCCATTCTGTATTTAGTAGGGTTTAATAGTTCACTTCTCATTTTGTCACAGTGCAAGTAATTCAACTGCTATGAAGTGTCTTAATGTTGAGTCAATTTCTGGACAATTTACAGTACACAGACAGAAACACCATGTCCTCTTTTATGTACAGACTAGAACTTGACAAAGCATGCTGTTAAGAAGAATAAGCAACATCAGACAGGAGTTATTCCTGTTACCACATTAAAATGGGTCATTTTTCTAAAACAGCAGCTCTTTGTTCCTCTTGTACAATAGCAATTTCACAACTATTACATTGTATAACATATTAATGAACAACACGTCCTACTTTTGTTTTTTTATTGGGTATATACATATTGAGGAATGTACGGTACATATATTATACAAACCCTTCGAGTTGCAGAGAAAGATTGTCTGATGTGCAGTATAATTTACAAAAACAACCCTTTTCTTGTCCTTTACAAAAGCTCCGGATTTTTTCCTGTCTTATGTAGTATAGTGTACTATGATGAACTACAGTATAGTACATATGATAGGAATACCTTGGTACTTTGGGAATTACCATATTAAGCACCAAACCATGTTACCTCAGGCAATACCATGTTCGGCACCATAGGACTTTATAGAGTACCATGGTAGGTACTGTGGGTGGCACTTCCCTGGGTACTGTGAGCAATGGTATGTGTACAATGGTATGTACTGCAATACGTGGTGATTACCATGGTACTTGGAAATAAAATTGAATTCCACTGTAGCTAACAAAGTTAATTAGGTATCTACTGTAATATGGTATGTTTGTACATACTGTATCGTGTAAGTACATACTACTGGTATGGTATAGTATAAGCACCAAAGTATTGTGTATTAACCTTTAGATAGTAGTAGAAAAATGAGAATATGGGACTGCAGATACACGTACAATAGCAGGGCCAGTGTGAGTACAATGGCACTTGGAAAGATGTTACCTTCACATCAAGCTTTGTGAAATCTAGTGTTTTGTGCAAGTATATTATTAAATCGCTGGGGTTTCACTTTTTTGTGCATGCAAGTAATGCGATTTTCACTTTTTGTGTATGTGTTTCACCTTTAGATAGATCTACATAATCTAGTGGGGTATATGAACTATATGAGCAAATACATACCATAGTGCTGTCAAAGATAAACATGGTACTACTGTATATACCATGGTAAAAGCACCCTCAAGCTACCACGGTACTGTACCTAGTAGATGATATAATTTCTCATGAAGCTTAATCTTCTTAAAAAGGCTTTATTATTTTACAAAGCACATCATCAATTATATATTTTTTCTTTGCTAAATAACAACACATTATAGTCAGTTTATTAGTAGACTTAGATTATGTGGTATTGCAATAATGTAAACACAGGATTCGAATGATAGCTACCACTGTTTTCAGAATTGCTGTGAAAATGAATCAAGACATTCTCACCAATCATATTTTAGAATTCAACAACACTATTGTATGAATAAGAAATACAGTACAATACAAACAGTAAGTTCTACATTGATTAAATGAATGTGGTTTTATAGGACTACCAGTGACGATTGCTCGTTCAGGACCCATTCCCTTCTTGGTCTCGTTCCTCATTGGTTTTTTTATGCAGGTAAGAAGATAATACTAGAAATTGATGGTATGGGTAATATAATCATTGATTGTTTACATTAGCAATTTGCAGTATATTTTACTTAAATTTACAATTAGAAAATCATATACAGTAAAAGGGTTAAATTCGCTCTGTATCAGTAAGTGATTACTATGATATCATTTCATATAAACAAATGTGAAACTTCAAGTCAAGCTTGTTTACTCTGTCCAGGCTTTGCTCATCTACCTCTTTGTGGATTTGCTCCAGCGATGTCGAGTCGCTCAGTTGGAGTCAGTAAAGGTACTACTGAGTTATGCTTTTCTGATTTATTAGCAGCAGCTGAACCCTGAAAGAGTAATAATGGCTCAACAGGAGGTGCTTTCTATTGCAGCCTCTAGAGCCAGAACGAATATTAATGCAGAACGTGAGCCCACTGGAATCTCCTGATTCGGACAATGAGGACATAGAAGAGATGGAGGATATAGAAGATGCAGGTACACTGTTGACCTAGTGCTACACTATTAATTTGATTTCACTGATTACTTTATTTTGGCAGAGATCTTTATCCAAAGTGGCCTACATCTGAGACACAATCTGAGGATAAAGAGCTGATAAAAGTACTGACGGGATTCATACTGTATGCATTGAAGGCTATTGCAGTGAAGACTCAATTTTTGATTTAGTTTCTTTGAAGATATTTCAGACAGCCAAAAGATTGTGCTTTTTTGTGACTGTTTTTTTGGTTACTAAAAGGCTTGCTTTATTCACAAAATATTCCTTAAAGTCTAGTTTTAGATAACGAGCACCCAGCAATGCGTCTTGTCTTCTGTTACGCCTCAAGTGGCTCTCTCCATGTAAATTCTCTGGCCTTTAAGGAGAACTGTTTTTCTTTTCAGTTCTTTTTCATTCTTATTTTTATTAATATAAATTCTTCAGTATGTATGTGTACTTATTTTTTTAAACAAATTCTATTCTCCCAGAACTAAATGCAAAAGTTTCGTTGCATGCTCACTGCTCCCTATTCACACATGCATTTCTATGTGCAATTTAAAACATCTTGCATTCATCTCATCATCGCCATGCTCACCGATGTTGCTCTCTGGTAAGTTTTATAAGATTACTTATATTGTAGGGAGATGTTGTAGTAACCCATCTTAATATCTTCATAAGGTACAGTTTGCTGTCTGCATTGGTCTGAAAATGATTGATTGTTTTTTTAATATATATATATATATGTGCAAATTGCTCCCTATTCTTATGTTTTCATCGACAAATCATTGTTGTATCAGACCATTTTGAACAATTAGTAATAAATAATTGTATAGCTATTACTAGTATTAGTATCAATTTACCAGTCCCAGAGCTGTTAATAGAAAGGATGCTTGTGCTACTGTATAATGAGTTGCCAAATGGACATAACGCAGCTAAGATCTCTAAACAAAAACCTTAAATTTTCAGGTTTTTCACTCATAACATACTGTTTGCTTTTGTGTTCACATTCCACATTCTTAAGCAGTATAAAGGTTTAGGTTGAAGGTGGATGGTGAAGTATAAAGTGCTTCAGTGTTGACAATGTATTCTAAGTAGGTAGAGACTAAAAGGAAAAGTGGGCCGTTAGTACATGACCTAGTACAAGACTAAGTAGGCTTTCACCTTACCTTACCTTACCTTAATCATTGAAAGTGTTTTAAACATGAATAGACAGGAGGGCTTTGTCTTAGCTGGTGGGCTGTGTAATAAAAATGCTGTAATTTTCATTATTCAGATTAAAGGAGCAGACATGAAAGATCATAATAGATAACACATTTGTCAGGTACTGTGAAGCAGGACTGATTAAAATAGATTTCAAGTTAATCTTGCCCTTTTTGGATGCTTTTTTTTTTTTTTAAAGGCATGCATAATAATAATAATAATAATAATAATAATCCTATCTATCTTTGATTTTTACAAGAAAATTCCTCAAATTTTGAATAAATAAATGGAGATTAATACTGATCATTTACTTCTACAATGTTTGTCCTCCTAATACTGTATACTGTATATGAGGTGTTTTGGCACCAAAGAATAGACTTGAGTGCATAAGGAATTATTATACAAGACCCCTTGTAATAAAAATTAGGTTTTACACTTTTAAAATAACAAATCACATATAAAGAATAGATTTTGGAAAGCTCACGGAGGGAGAATTTACTAAAACCATGGCCACCCTCTAAAAGCCTTCTGGAAACGGGCAGACTTGAAAACAATAATTTTCATCAGTAATATAATCAGAAAGAAACGGCACACCATTATTACACATATCCAAAAGAAATGATTTTGCTATACCGGTAAAACGGCCTACGTACTCTGGTGTGATATCTTTTTAGCAATAGCATTACATGCGTGGACTGAAGGCTAAACATCCCCCACTGCTCATCCAATTAAATTATGGTTGTATTTGTTTTCTTTCTACATGCCCCTGCTCTCTTTTTGCTGTAAAAAAAAAAATCTCTCTCATTACAGGATGAATCCTCATAACATCCATGAATGTAGTGAGTCACATAGAAGCAGTGTGAGTGGAGTCAGGAGAAGCAGATGGTGGCTGTATTGTTTTTTCATTAAGAGGGCTGAGGGGAGTGTTAACAGCACGCTGCCAGAGCACGGGAGCTGAAATTTCCCTGCATCGGCGCTAACTAATCAGGCTCAGCCGAGGCCCACAAAGGAGAAGCAATAAGTATTTTTGACGTGCCATGGAGGGTGCGGTTAGCTAATGAAGATGAATGATACAGAGGGAAAGGCTGTGCTGTCAGAGAGAGAGAGAGAGAGAGAGTGAAAGAAGATGTTCTTTCTGTGAACATTATCTAGAATAGCTACCGCTGGTGATACAGTTTCTACAAAGGCCTACCGATGCACATGACATGCAATATCACAACAGGATATCACTTAAGCAGAACCCTGAGAAGCTGAAAGTGATAATTAGCAGGATTATCCAGACATTTTCTATACATAGGAGTTCGAAAACAACAGCTAAGTGAATTCAAAGCCAATGCACTGAGAAAAATTAGAAAGAAAAAATGCAAGATGGAAAAGCAGTGGTTGCATTCTTGGTTACAATATAACCAATTTTTTTCATGTTATCTTTTTTAAACAGATGTTTTGCCTCAAGCAACATAGCACTGAAGTGGAATACAACTCAAGCATAAGAGCAGTTAGAGAAGCAAACATACTGAGAAAACAAGATTTAATCGAAAGCCCTAAGGATTTTTATGCTCCTGTATTAAATATTAAAGAAAAAACATCCTGAAACAAATTAAACATCTTATTATTGAAACAGCTGGGTAATGCTAAGAGTGACACTGATGTTAATTTGTTGATTCTGTGTTTTTATGATTGTGTTTTCATTATGGTGTCACGGGGGGACACTGTTTGTACAGTTACAGTACAATGGAGTTTAACTGGGAAAAAGTAATGGATGAAATGCATGGTCTTTTTTCAAGAGCTTTTTATGTTAAATCACTTTTATACAATAGTGAATGTCAAACATTATTCATAAGAATTTCAACATAGAAATAGTGAAGAGAGCAAAAGTTGGAATTAAAGTTCCTGAATGCTCAGCAGAAATAGGAAACTGACCTGTTTGAGCAGAAAATACTCTGTAAGAGCTGAATAGAAGAATGGGCGGAAACGATATTGTCTCCTAACGTGGAGAAGATCTAAGGGTTGATTCCCAGTGGTGCCAGATCAGGTGCAATAAACTTTTTACATTTTCAGTTACACTAGAAAGACTTATTTGTAGTTTGCATCTTTTATGCTGATCACTACTGATTGATTGTGGCTATGTACTGTATGTTTAATGTTATTCTATGAAATGAAAGTATACATCATGTATGCATTCAACCACATTCCTTACACCAGTGTTTTTCAACCAGTGTGCCGCGGTACACTAGTGTGCCGTGAGAGATCGTCAGGTGTACCGTGGGAAATTATTCAATTTCACCTAATTGGTTAAAAATTTTTTTTTGAAAACTAATAAGTCCGCGAATAACATGCCATTGTCGAGTGTCCCGCGCTGTCTACACCGGCGGAGTAATCATGTCATACTCTTCCATATCAATAGGTGCCTTGTATTTCGAGACGAGAATTAGTGATTAAGCTTCTCAACCCTGACTGCTATAAAAACTAAAAACAGAGAGAG
>JAOTQY010000003.1:16939791-16952547 GCA_026413445.1 Dolichallabes microphthalmus
AACCTCGGATTACGAGCATAATTCGTTCCGGAAGTGGGCTTGTATTCCAAAACACTCGTAAACCAAATTTAATTTTCGCATAAGAAATAATGTAAACATAAATTATTCATTCCACAGCCCAAAAAAAACAATACATAAAAATAATTAAGATAAAATATAAAGTAAAAATAAAACAAATGAACCTGCACTTTACCTTTAAATAAAAAAGGTAAAAATAAATCCCGACGGATAAGTGTTTCTGCTTGTGCGCGCAGGCACTGTGTGTGTGTGTGTGTGTGTGTGTAATGATTAGATGGACAAACTGGTCGATGCATGCCCGTTCTTTTATTTGCTGCATTGTCGGGTGGATCCTGCACTTAAATCCACCTAAAAAAACTACTGAAGAGAAAACAAAACCCAAAAGGCTCCATATCCCGCTTACATCTCGCATCCGCGTTCACACACACCGGACTACATTACCCACAATGCATCTCCCTCACTGGACTACACTTCCATAAACAGCTGTCATAAATCAACCTCTCTCTCCCGCAACGCTGTTTTGTCGGAAAATAAGCAAGCAACATCGCTACTGACACTCGTATGAGCGCATTACAGTACTAACAAAATAACAAATGAACCTGCATTTTACCTTTGAAAAGAATCGTGACAGAGCAGAATTTCTGTGTAGACCGGAGAGTGTTTTTGTGTGTGAAGCAGAGAGGGGGTGCTTCACACAAACACACACACACACACTAAAGACCAGAGAGTGTGTGTGAACCGGCACAGTGTCAAATTACGTGCGCCCACACACATAAGCTCACACAGGCTGAAACAGAGACAGAGAAAATGTATCTCTAACCTCTGTAATGAGAATTTCTTTTGCTTTACATGCGCACTGTACACACGTGTGTTATAAGAAATAGTACACGTGCGCTGTACATATGCGCTTACAAACACAAAATAAAATATGTTTTACGAACACACGTAGTCACGCATGTACAGATGTTGATTACACCAGTAAGAGACGAGCACTAAGACCCAGCAGGGGAGACAATTACCCACAATTCCGCAGCGCAAGAGAGAGAAAAAACATTGGCTCAGTTGTGATCATGTGACGCTCGGCATCAAAACAACAAGCTCATGCGTAATACATGATACTCTGTGCTCGTAAACCAAGACAATGCTTGTTTTTCAAGTCCAAATTTATAAAAAATATTTGCTCGTCTTGCGGAACACTCGCAAACCTTCGTAATCCGAGGTTCCACTGTATTCACTGTACTCACAATGTCCAAACCACCTCAATCTGTCCTCTCTGACTTTATTTCCAAAACATCTAATATGGGTTGTCCCTCTGATGAACTCGTTCTTGATCCTATCCATCACATGAGTATTTTAATACCTAGAAGAGCTAGAAGCCCTGATATCTATTCTATTCTAGCTTTTCCTGAAATTTCCAGTACATCTGCTTCATGCATGTGAAAACCGTTTTCAAGTCCTCAAACTTTGGGCCACCTACAACCAACAATCTAGGACACATAATGTGTAAAAGCTGGATGCTGAATAATATGAAAGACTGGACTATTTTACTATGCTTCCTGTATCAGTAGTAGGGGAAAAAAAGGGTTGTTGTGGTCTACAAGGGCAGATAGTCTTCTAGAATCATGTGAAAGACAACCAACATGAATATGACTTACGTACATTGGATGTTGTATATGATACTCCATCTAACCAATTAATCTGATACTTGTAAAAGTATTCATTTATTAATTTTCAGTAACTGCATTACCTAGTTACTGTACAGTGCCGAGTCTGACCTAGGAACATTGGAAGGTAGGCAGAAATTCAATCAGGATCTGATGCCATTCTATCAGAGGACCCCATACATTCCTGCAATAACATAAATTGCAATATTTTTAGCAGGTAAGATTTAACCACACATCCCAGGGATAAGCAAAATGGACATGGGCAGTGCATGCAAAACTGCAATGAACTGCACTATAACTAAAGCTCAGGATTGACCCAGAGACCTCTGAGCTGTGTGGAAACAATGCTACCTACTATACCATTGAGACACCCACTGGAAACAGAAACACTAATAAAACAAATAGAATATTTAAATTGTATTGTTAAAAACAATAAAGGCTTTTTTTTCTGCTCACAAATGCATCAGACATAACGTCTAACATGTATAACACTACACAACTGATCTGCAAGGTAGAAGAAAATAGTATGAAAACAAATCTGCAATGATAAATCTTGTGTGCAGAGTCAGGCAGGTATTAGAGCCAAGTGTGAAAATGCCCTTAAATCAACCCTTATCCTGTTGAAGTGATAAATAATGTATGATGACAGCATCTCCTTTCAGCTTCCTGAGTCTTAAACAAAGCCTAGGCTGTGTTTTAGGATCAGTTTCATACCAGAATGATGCAGTACTCCTGTTGGTTGGATAACCTTATAAATATTAATAATACCATCAGATATAATGATTACATTTGAATCTCCCTAGCTATGCCTTTTTCTGTCCTATTTGCTTTAAATGTTATTATTTTTTATTTTAAGTCTTTCTAACATTATTCTGATTACACATCAAAAATTAATCCTTAAATTAAGTTTTAAGGATTAGTCCTCCTAGTCATTACACAATTATAATTATCCCCCAGATTTGGTATGAAAGCTCAGCTGGGCCAGAGATACATTTATCTGTAATCTAATATTCATGTTCAAATTGTCTGTGTCAATGCATCGCATATTCTTAAAAAAACATTTTTACATTATCATCACAATAATTTGTCTTGGTACTTGTCTTTGGCCAAATTTTGTCTTCAAGGGATAGTTCAGGTGTTTTAAAGTCTGTCTTAAATCAAAATTGATGTGCATATAAGTACATAACCATAGGTCTTGGTTGTTATAAATGTTCCTGCTCTGCACACTGACTGTGAAGTTTGTGGCCCAGAACACGAGCGCAATGTACAGTAAGTAATGGGGGTCAAATTCCACAACCCTCATTCCGTGCAAAAATGCATTCTAAAGGTTAGCTGATGCTCATACTGTATGAAGCTTTCGCAGTCCCACTGCAGGAACATTTATAACAACCAAGACTTACATAAGACATAACATAAGGTTATATACTTATATGAAAAAAAACTAAACTATCCCTTTTAGTGTTTTAACAGCTGCTTAATTGAGTGATAAATCTGTCAGTGGAGTGTGCTTACAAGCGAAGTAAGACATAACAAAAAAATAATGTGTCTGTTTGGGATTTGTGTGTTGGTGGGAGTAATCTGGGGAAGGAGGATCTTGTACATCTTGGCGACCAAATGTACCTAAATGCATGGGGAATTAGTGGCATTAATAATTGTGACAATGGAAGGTCCACATAAGGACTGAAGGACAAACAAGTGTTTGGTGTGGGGGATTTAAATCTTGGTGGGGACCAACTGTCCCCACAAAGCTGGGAATACATGATACGTTTGACCTTGTCGGATGCCAGACAAACCAAGAGATTTCCATTTGATTGTGAAGGGTTAGGGTTAGATTTATGCATAGGCATAGTATTAATTAATTGCATTAATTAAAATGTATGTTAACTGCTGGTCCTCACAAGGATAGTAGTGTGTGTGTGTGTGTGTGTGTGTGTGTGTGTGTGTGTGTGTGTGTGTGTGTGTGTGTAGGCAGGGTGTTTGATGGCGACAAGGGTAGTACTCATGGTTAACGGGGGAAAAAATGGTAGGATGAGAGGCAGCATTTGCACAGAGCAACAGTGTCCCCTGCAGGTATCATAAGGTAGTACAGAATTTAAATAAATATGGAACAGAAATGGGGAATGGATTCTTGCATCTCAGATACGAATCTTGTCTTGATAGACATGCTGTAAACGCACCTGAAACATACACATCCCGAATGCCCCTTTAAAAAATTTTTTTTTAGAATTACTAAATGATATTGAAAGACTTGCTCACTGATAATGTTCAGCCAATATATAACTGTTTCATGTACGGCAAAGTATCCTAACAACAGAGGATCACTCTCTATCCCTCCCTCTCTCTTACCACCTTTATCCCTCTCAACACCCAGGCTGCAGCTTCATAAAGAAGAATCAAGAATAGTAGCCATGCTGGTCAAATATGTTTATTGGGATTGACACACCTTCGCTTAGGGATTTAGAAGGATTACATTTCCTCAACCTAATCCAAATTGATTTTCCAAGCTAGTGATGGATATTGTCTTCTTTCTATGAGATCATTTAGTAGACCATTTAAGGGACCTTTTAGGGTTAAATGTCTACTTTTAGTGTAGCAACAGTGACTGTAATCAACCAACATCATTTATAGTCACTGCTCATTGGTATCTGTTCTCATTTTCACTATTTTTTAGCAAAAAGTCTTTTATATTGTTTTTCGGAAGCCAGGATTGGCCTTATTCAATTGTGCACACTGTAGGGCCTTTTTTGCCTGCACTGCAGAAATTAGACAAAGACTCGGGGACAAAGCCACAAAAGCAGCGAAGCTTGATAAAAATGTGGGGCATCTGATTTCCTGGTGAAGCCGTTGGGACATTTTGGAAATTGGAGGTCAGTAATGGAACACTGCACACAGTCTACTGGCTATAGAGAAGAAGGATCCGGAAGCGTTCAGAGAAAGAAATAATTAAAACTAAAAAGAGTTGGTGCCAGAGTTACAAGGAGTCACATGGAATGGTGGTTCCGCTGCATTACCTGCCTCCCTTCTTAAAAGCCACTTCCTGAATATTTTCAAGAGCAAACAGCATTTGAATCTGCCTAAGACAAATGTGTATTTAAAAGCAAATTAAGGAAGATGAATAGGGAGTCATTACTCTGATGGACATGGTAGAGCATTGATGGGTGTTTTTAATATAACTACTATAAAACACGGTAGCAGTACCAGCCATTATTACGATACATATCCATCCATCTAGGAACCTTTATAGTCCAACAAGGAACCGTGGAGGTTGGCCATTGTATTTATTTCCAGCTTAAGGAGCTCCGGTTAACATTCACATACACATTTACACACTAGGGGGAAATTGTGAATGTCTACTTTAAACCTTCATGTCTTTGGACTGTGGGAGGAAACTGGAGGACCCGGAGGTAACCCGCCAAGCATGGGAAGAACATGCAAACTTCTGTGCACACAGACCCCAAGACGGAAATCATACCTGGACTCTGGAAGTGCAAGGCGACAATGCTAACCACTAAAACTTGGCCACCAACTTGGCCTCAACAGAAAGATGAAGTGGTATTAAGGGGAAACCAACAGTTACAGTAGGAGTCCACCAGTCAGGAAATGGTGGGGACTGTGGGACTAAGCTTTGCTCACGGAAACCCTACTCAGTGCAGATACTAGGAGAAATAGAGGTAACCCTACTCCATCTTAAGTATGTGTGTTAGCAGAGAGGTGGGTGGTGTGAACCTGTGAAAAGTGAACCCTGTGCTAAGCAGCATGACTAGTTTGTTTTATAGTTTGATTATCAGCATAATGAGTTATAGCAAACGCTGTTAGCATGTTAACCCAATCAAAGCTGCCAGCCATGTGGAATTCAGAACATCATCCAGATGTATTAAAAATGACTTTCACTGCAGCCAACAGGTCATCACAGGATATTGCTCACTTTGCAGGACAGGTTATGAGTAACTTTAAGTGTAGTTAGAAGCTGTTACAAGATGTGTACAGAAAATCCAACATGCGCCCTGGGTGAGAAGAGAAAGTACACCTCCCCATGTGGCTTTGTTAGATGAAGTAAAATCATTTAATTAAAGAAAATTCTTCTTCTTTTTCATTCAAAGAATGGGGTTTATTTCTCCATTACAGTTCTAGTGACTTGTAGAATGATAGATAGATAGATGGATGGATGGATGGATGGATGGATGGATGGATAGATAGATAGATAGATAGATATATTTAGTAATGTACATTTACAGTCAAAAGTTTAGATTTATTTGGATAAAAGTTTAGATTTATTTTCAGAACGAAGGTTTCATAGTATTAACACTGTGGCCTCGCACCTCCAGGGTCCAGAGTTCGATTCCCGCCTGTATGTATGAAGTTTGCGTGTTCTGTGCTTGATGGATTTCTTTCGGGTACTCCAGTTTCCTCTCACAATCCAAAGACATGCAGATTAGGCTAATTGCCGTTCCCAAGTTGTGTGTTTGTGTGTGTGCCTTGCGATGGTTTGGCACCCTGTCCAGTGTACAGTGTCCTCCTGTACGTGGAATAAGCGGTATTTGAAAATGAATTAATGAATTATACAACGATGTTTGTTTTTTAAAACTTCATATAACATTAAGAATTAGGTAATTAAGTAACAACAACAACAGTCAGTTGTTATATTGAGACAATATGAAGGTCAGCTGTTCTGGAATAGTTCTTGCAAGAACGGTATTGTCAAGTGCAAGTGCAAATAAAACTGGTTCTCATGAAGAACATCCCCCTGGACCTGTCTGACTCGTCCTGGTGTCCCGCTTCTGGCTGCCTGGGATGGTCTGCCTGGGATGTGTGTGGTGACTGGGGAAGGTTCCACTTTTCCACGAGGATGGCACTGGCCTCAGCTGATGCTGACAGCTGTTCGCTGAGGAGTCATGACTGCAGGTGCTCTATAGTTCAGGACTGGAGTTTCCTATAGTCTACCTGAGCCTCCAATAACGAACTGGAATCCATATTAACTTAAACACATCTCCTGTTATACTGACCTTCCAGTCTCACACAGTATGATGCAGATCAATCCATGCTATCCATTTTCACCCAAGTGAGGATGGGTTCCCTGTTAAGTCTGGTTCCTCTCAAGGTTTCTGCCATCTCAGGGAGTTTTTCCTTCCCACTGTCGCTGTCGCCCTCGGCTTGCTCATCAGGGACAATCTTATCATTTTGATTCATACACATTTACCTTACATACAAACTTTAATAATTCTTTTGATTTTGTAAAGCTGCTTTGCGACTATGTCAATTGTGAATTGAATTGAATCCCAGGAAAGCAAAGCCAAAACTTACCTCCACTGCAGAGTTCATTTAGATTTTCCAGCAAAAAAAATAAAAATACAGCACCTCAGATAAGAGCCGTTATTTAAAGAGCATAAGTATCAGACACATAATTTGGATGCCTAATATATACAGTAGAAGAGACAACTTGAAATGAAATGACATGAAATGGATAATGACTATTATTACTATTGTTATATGAAAAAGCTAATTTTCTGTAAGGGATATAAGCAATAAAATGCACCTCAAATCAGGATAAAAGCCAAATGCTTCTTCAATTACAAATCCACATTAACACTTTTACTGTAGCACTTAGTCCAAATTTGTCCCTTTCTTCAGATTGACATGTAGTGATGATGTTCTTGCCTTAAGTAGGAGTTTCAAATTCTTTTTTATGTTGCAAAGAAGGAGTTCAATTCATACTCATTTCACAAGTAATTTTACAGTTTAATGCTTTTATTTGTTACATATTTAAGTCTTATATACCATACAGGTTCTTACTTATTGCATACTGTATGTTACAGCACAGTGAAATTCTTCACAGCTTGTTCGGAAGCTGAAGTCAGAGTGCAGGGCCAACCATGTTACATCACCCTTGAGCAGGTAGTGTTAAATGCCTTACTCAAATGCCCAAAAGCAACAGCTTTGCTATGCTGGAGCTTGAACCCCTGACCTTCTAATCGGTAACCCAGACCGTTAACTGTTGAGCCACTACTACCCTCTAAAAGCAGAGGATCAGTCCAGAGATTCTCTAAGAAAGAGCTACACTTTGCCCTGAGGTCCAAACCTAAAAAAGTTTTCATCAGTACTTAATTTAAATTCATTCTGTGGTTTGCATTTTTCCTAGGGCAAAACCTATCACCCTTCCTATTGTGATTATGATCTTTTAACTACAACGCTCTTGAGCATGACCATCTGTACTGCCTCTCAATTAGCATAACATACCTCTTCAATCCATTTATGTAAGCCATTCACTTACGTACACAAAGACGTTAACTTTAAATGGTGTTGTATAAGTGTTTCCAAACCATACTGAAGATTTTTTTATGTAGTTGCAAATTGTTTTCTCCCCTTCCACAGGTCTGAAAAGGCTGGAGAGATTGCAACAATACCTCTAACAAAGGTAAGGTGACATTTTCTTGGCAAAAAAGTGTAATACTCAGCAACTGTAATATCTGAGGCTGTCAGTGAATTTTAGAATAGGAACCAAGTGGTGCTTTTTTCATTGCCATGCTTTATGTCTTTTTTTTTTTTTTTTTAAATTAAATTTTACTTGTACAGCGCTTTTAACAATAGACCTTGTCAGCATCTTTCTAAAAAGCTGGATGTAGATTTAAATCCCTTATGAGGGTCTAAACAAACCAGTAGCAGAGAAAAACTCTAACATCTGGGGGGGGACGACCTTGAGGAGAACCAAAATTATGTTCACTTCATGTGATGCATAAGTATTATTTCAAGTAAGGTCATCTATAAGTTTAGATCACATATTACTTCTTCTTGTGTAAGTGCTCTATCCTAGTCAGGGTAGTTACAGAGTTGATATTTTAAACACTGGACAGGACACAGGATATAGTAGAATAGCCCTATAATACTGCAGTTTTACTAGATAATGCCAGCAATAGATTTTTTTATATATTTTTTAAATCATACTTGAAAGCATTAGGATTAACATGACGTTGGTTTTTTTTTTCTCAAAATGTTTCATCTTGATTACGTTCCTTTATACTTATTATGGCCTTAAATATTTTAATATTTGATACCTAGCCATGAATTTATATATATTTTTTAAAAGATGAACAAGAGAAAATAAAAAGAAGAACTTGCTTTGTGATAGTGTGGCAGACTCATATGATAACCCTTTACCCTTTTAGAGTAAACTCGCTAGTGTGTACAATGATTAGCATTGCTAATGCAACTCAAGTGTGATAAATCCTTCTTTTCTTGTGTTGTGCCTGCGGCCTGAGCTCAGATGCCTCACAGGCAGGCAAGGACACGAGTCACACATGAATTATGTATGAATAAATATTTTCAAGCACACTCCAGTATCCCTGTGCTGCTCTCAGCTTGATTGAGCTACTGTATAGTAACAACGTAAAGGGTCCTAATACAGTATGTCCATTCCGGGCAGTTAGCATCAGAACAGGGAGAATAGTGGAACTGTCCTCAGACAGCTGGGAATTTTAACATTTTGGGAAAATTGGAATGATTATTTCTAATGAAGAGAGTAGAAACATATTAAATGAACCTATAAAAATACTCTACTCAATTGGGAGGTGTATTTTTGAGCTGAAATGTGCAAATGGTTCACTCTAGCCATGCTCAATAATTCATTGTTTAAATCCACCTAATAACATCTGATGCAGCAGTGCTAATGGCGTCACCATGAAAACAAATTTGAAGAAGAGATTGAAAGCACAAACATGTTGTTAACTGGAAAGGATTTACAGATTTGTACTTTTTAACGTATCTGCAACATAAGTACGTAGACTTAAGCATTTCCACTAAGAAGCAGTGTCAAATGAACCAAATAAGAATTGAAATCAAACGGGAAAAGAGCATTCAGTGAGACAACACAAAGGAAACTCCAGTATTTAATTGAAGGAATAATAAACAGAAGACAGTATGTGCACATCTTAGTTTAGAAAAGTGCTGGGGGGAATTAAGCCTTGCAGGACTATAAACTATGACAATTTTATTTGTTTGTATTAAGCAGTATCAAGCAGTTCATACAGTACATTGGGGAAATTTATCCAACTCTTTAAATACACAGTTCTAGCAAATGCACAGTTTTGCTTGAATCTAGCCGCTGTGCTGTGTCTTCCTTCCTTTTAATAAGAGCAAAAAGATAACATAAGTTCTAAATATTGTTTACACTTTATTGTTTTAAATTAAACTGTTTACAATTGAGATCTATTTGGAAAAACTCTTAAACCCTAAGGTCCCAGCATCTTGTAATAAAGCTTCCAGGTATGCAACAGAACACACTTTCTCCTCCAGCCACCCGGTTTTTGCCTTAAGCCTGGCTGTCTCCGAGGACAATAACTCTATTTATGCTAGCTTCTAGAAGCACAGCACATCGCTGGTTTTCTACATGTTACACTTGCCCATAAAACCTCTTCTTTGTATATTGATGTAGCACATATACTGTACGCTCAGTGAGCACTTTACTAGAACCACTATACTATTACTGTTTAAGGCCTTCCTTTGTTTTTAAAACAACCTCAGGACTTTGTGAATGGATTTCACAAGATAATGTTAGTTTGAGATTCTGGTAGATGCTGATATGATGCATCACCCACTACAGTACCTGATGATTTTTTCATGTGCACTTTCATGCTGTGAATTTCCTCTTCTAACACATCCCAGAAGTGTTCTACTGGATTCAGAATCTGTGATGGGAAATCAATTGAAGAACAGTGAACTCATGCA
This sequence comes from Dolichallabes microphthalmus, assembly GCA_026413445.1. Classification (NCBI taxonomy): domain Eukaryota; kingdom Metazoa; phylum Chordata; class Actinopteri; order Siluriformes; family Clariidae; genus Dolichallabes; species Dolichallabes microphthalmus. The sequence goes on from JAOTQY010000003.1 coordinate 16,950,192, forward strand.
CTCGAATGGTTCGTGAACCCAGTTTTAGATGACAATTTAATGAGACATGGTACATTATCATTATGCAGGATGTCATTAGAATTATTGGTAAATTGTGTCCATGAAGGGATGACACAGTCTACAACAATACAATCCATGATTGATTAAATAGATTTTACTTTATTGCACTATTCTGTTATGCCTGAAAATCTCAGCAGGTGATCAGCAGTGATAGAAATACTCAATCCAGCCTGTCTGGTGCTAACGATCATGGTCAAACTTTATGAAATTACATTATTTCTCCATACTAATGGCTGTTGTGAACATTTACCAAAGCTGCCTGCCTGTATCTGCATGATTTAATGCATTGCACTGACTGATTAGATAATTGCATAAATGAGTAAATTTATAGGTGTTCCTAATAAAATGGTTGGTTAATGTTGGTTAAATGTCTTAACTAGTCCCTTTAAAATAGTGCACGCACAACTCATAATTCAGTGTTTAACCCCTGATGAGGTCTTATCTGGCATGACTGAACACCTTGCTGCTTTTTTGCACTATGACAAATGCATCTTGTGTATTATTAGCATAACTTCGATGTTATCCTAGGTGCCTGCCTGTTTTCACAGAGCAACAGCTTTGTTATCAAACCAACTGTCATTTACTCACATTCTTTGCCCTTCAGAGAACAGCGGCTATAATGGTGCTTTTGCCGAAACTGGCATCACTGCACGACATGCACCGGGTTAAAAATGAATAAAGAAAAAAGCAAAAGGTAATGAACATGTTTCACAGCAGGCACAGGCAGACGCATTATGCTTAATGGCTCAGCTGAGCCTCTAGAGCAAAGCAGCTTTGCAGCATACTCTTCAAGAATTGGTAAATATTGTTTCTTTTATGCTGTGGTGTCTGGGTTGGCAGCACAAAGCCATGATCAAGGAGTTTTTTTCTTTTCTTTCCTTTTTTTTTTTCTTTTTCGATTGTCATGACTGGCTTGCTGGTGACATTTGCAATACATCAGGTATAACCTTCATGTTCCAGCAAACAAACCTGTACAAGGAAGTCATTCGTGAACACACAGCTACTGTTGTTTTTTCATGAATCTGTACTGGAGTTACTTATTGTACATACATATTGGTTCAACAGCTTCAGCAATCCCACATTTCTGCTTTTCAATACCGGCTCTGTGTAAATCAGCAGATACTGATACTGACATCTGATTCTGTTACCAAGCAAATTCTCTGCAAGCTTCCATTGTTAAAGAAAATTATACATCAGAGGGGCAAGATGGTGACATGTTCTCTCTTGTTCTTCTGTGCAACATCTGTGTTTGTGTCAGTCAACATATGGCATAAAATATGTCAGTGGATAGGCTTGCAAGATGCATCAAAATCCAGTTGTCTAGTAATTCTAGATTTAAGATCAATGGATACAAGTACTGTAGTTTCTTATTCTGTTACTCAGTGTTGGGCCAGTAAATTCTTTATAAGTATGTAGTTTTTAGTGAAATGTTTTATCAGGCTCATTCATCTGGTCAGAGATTTCCTAAACACCAATGCATTGTGGGACAAGTAACAGTGGGTTAAGAAATGAAAAAAAAAGAAGATTCAGTTATTTGTCACATATACAGTACCTTAGAGAAATGACTTGTCACTTTTTAAAGTATTGTATTATTATACATTTCTTTATATTGACATTAAGTCTTCTGTATAGCTCTCCAGGCTATCTAAAGGACTTTTCTGGCTCTGAACCGTTTCAGAGGAACGTCTTTTTTTTTTTTTTTTTTTTAGCCACACAGTGCCCTATGAATCATTCAAGCATAAAAAGACATTAACTTAAGGCATGAACCAGGAAGAAACAGGTGCAGATGATGACAGATATCAGGCCAGTGATTAGTATACTGTCGATGGAGAATGCTGAGTGGTTGGAAGAGATGAGAGGGGGAACGAGGCTGCTGCTGAGGTTGTTAATTTAGTCTACATAAAGTAATTTACATTAATATAAAGAAATGAGTGGCGGCTCAAGATCGCAATATTACAATCACAACTCAGGAGTTTTTGTAGTCAGTGAGCGGTGTTTAATGTGAGACTTTACTTTGTTTGCTTGACATGGATGGCTGAACGAAGGAAGTCTGTGAAGCTTTTTTTTGGATTTATTAAACTTTAGAGACTGTTGTGGATGAGACTCTCTAAAGATCAACAATTTCTGAAATTAAAGGACATGCTGTTGGATTTATTCAAATTAAATTATAGTTACGCTTTATTGCATTTACTAAATTATTTATAAAAGCATTGCCTGTATGATTGTGTCATTGTCCTCTTCATTCAGATGGAAAGAAGAACCGATTTAGTTTTTAAGAAACCAGCTACAGTTAGCT
>JAOTQY010000003.1:16979678-16992963 GCA_026413445.1 Dolichallabes microphthalmus
TTGATGATCAGAAACATTTTGTGTGACAAACATGCAAAAGAATAAGAAATCAGGAGGGGGACAAATAGTTTTTCACACCACTGTACAGTATGTTGACATATAATTCTAGACATTGATGTATTATGGAAATACACCGATCAGCCATAACGTTTAAACCATTAACATTAATACCACCTAGGTTTTGGGTTCCCCTTGTGCCACCGGGGTGACTCTGGACCCATGTGGAGTGGCTTCACAGAACTTGCTGCTAAGGCTGTGATGCACTGTGTGTTCTGGCCATTGTAGACTTTTTCCAGTGGTTTATGCTCAGTGACTTTTCTGTGGGAACAGACTGGACGGGCGTAGATGGACCTACCATAAGGTGCATCATGATTCTGTCACCAGTTTACTAGTATATAATTGAAGATTTTATTCAATTCAACTGGCAGTGCTGTTAGTGTTATGGCTGATTGGTGTATGGTGCAATCTTACTACTCAATCTGTTTTTCAAGCAGGTGTGTCATCGAAAACAAATAGTTAATTCTACATAATGTAGTGAAACAACAAATGAATTCTAACTTTAGCCTCTAAAATTACCAGCATACCGATAAACCTAAGGTCCTTTTTGGTTTTGGTTCTTCTGCCAGTGATTTACCTTGATTTCTTATTTTTGACATTTTACTGTATGCAGGTTACATTCTGACTTCACCTACAAAAAATAACATTGGCAAGTAACCAAACAGGACGTGAAATGTTCGTGTAACTTTCTCATACAACGAAATTTACAATTTGTTTTTAATGTGTCCATTAACAATCTACATCACATCCTCATCAAAACAGAAGAGCTCTTACACAATCGGTACAGATAACAACAGACATGTTGAAATGCTCATGATTTAGCCTTTAGTTGATAAGGGAAAGACTGTTGTGATATGATGATGCTGATAATTCTTTACACTTTTGCAGTAATGTTCGATATTTATAAGTAGACTGCATAACAACCGTAGACAAAAGTGAAGCATCTTTTAGTCAAAATCAGAATAATTTTAAATAAGATTCCCTGAAATTCCACTTCCTTGGGTTTCAAATTTCAATTTCCAAGACTTTAGTTGTGGTTGAGTTGCATGTAAATAAGAAACATCTTTTAGATCACGAAGCTCCTTAGTTTTCAAAACCGTCTCTATTACACATAATGTAACACAATTAATTGTAATTATTGGACTTATGTAATTACTTAATCTCAAAAGGCTCCCCCTTTCTACAAGTAAGTACTGTGTATGCATAGTCATTTTTTTTTATAAATGCTTTAATCTGCATAGTTCTCTTCTTCTATAGTACTTCCGTAGATCTGGAACAACTTGGTTAATTTATAATCCTGTCTCACCTTCCCAGGGTTTTGTCATTATGCTAGACAAGGTTGTCTCTTTCTCCCTAAACACTGAAGTAGGCTTGTTCATCTTCTTGATGCTGAGGACCTCCAGATCAGAACGGTTTAAGTAAGTATGCTTGTCTAAACTAATGTGTGCGTATGTGTGTTTCTCCATGAGAAATCGCTTTAATAGTCTGTGCCTGCTTTCAGGTATATGGCAGTTCCCCTGCCAGTGGGTGAAAGTCTCTTCAGGCTCCACTGGCTCCTGCCAGTCTACTTTCTCTTCGCCGTGGCATATGATCTATGTATGAGCATGCTGGACAGATCGAAGAACATGTACCAATCTGTACAGAGCAACAGGTCTCTCGTTTAAAACGCCTGTGGCTGAAGAACCACAAAGTTTTGTACAGAGATCGTTGCAGTCTGCTTGTTGAGTGGATTGGGATGGTCTTGGCTGGTTAGACACATCATGGATAGACATATTTGTATACGGTTACATGCTAAAATAAATTAAGTTCAACCACAGCCTACAGGAAAAGCACAGCACCATTTTAAAAGTTGAAAATATCACCTTTTTTCTCTTGTTTAATGAATACTGGATAAAGCAGTGGGTCCTAAAGTAAAGCATTTGTAGCCCCACCACCCACCACACATTTTTAAAGTGGTGGAAATCACAATGTTTAACAAAGGTAGTATACTTAATAACTCTAATAATAATAATAATAATAATAATAATAATAATAACATAATACTGTATATTAAGTTTCTACCTGCCAATCAACTACACTGGAATTCTTTAAAAAAAAAAAAATAATAATAATAATAATAACTTGTATCCAAATCCTCTTTAGTTATTAATATCAGGAACAGTAATGCTCCAGCATGTAGCCAGATCATCATTATGCATAATTTAAATAAGCTTAAAATATGACAAGTTGGATTATGGTCACAGAATGAATCTATCCTAATGGTATGTGGAATTTCTTTAATGGTGAAAGTCAACCCGTGCAAATAAATAAATAAATAAATATAAACTTTGAGAACCCCCAGGCTACAGCACTTTTTTAATATATGACTAATGCATACTGATATTTGCTTTAGGATAAACAAACAAAAAAAATACAGGATAATGAAATTGCATAATAAAATAATGTAAATTATCCAATATATTAAATTAGATTTAATTTATGTAAGAATTAAAAAACGTATGTAAAACATTAAGAATAGCAGAGTGTTCAGTAGAACCATCATTCTACCCAACAGGGCCAGATTAGTTTTACAGACACTGTATATTTCATTGGCTTGTTGTTGTTATTATTATTAAAATACTCACCCAGCTTATATCCCAATAATGGGCAGGTTTATTTCATCGCTGCTCAGTATTACCCATCATACATTGTTTTTTTTGTTTTTGTGCCAGTTAAGCGGTGCCAATTTCTCACATTGTATTTGCACGACTTCACAGCATTGTACAAAAATGCTTCTTAATGAGGTTATACAGAACCGCATACTTCCACACTAATTTAGTGTGCATAAAAATAAAAAAAAAAAACAGTCCATACCATTTATTTAATAATAATGGTGTATTTCTGACTTTTAACTTCATTTTGATTTACAGTTATACATATTTCCCCCGAACACTGCATACTGATTTCCCTAATTTTGTTTTGATTCTGCAAAGCTGCTATAGTGCTTTTTGTTAAAAGCACTATAAAATCAATATTTATCGATTTAATTGAATTAACTCATAACCAAGTATTTCAGCAATAATGCAGTATATAGTATGGAATACTACACAAAATGCATAGAGGCTGGCATGTCCTTTTTTATTAAAACCCAAAGCTCTGTTGATGTAAGGATCCAGTCCTGCCTGCTATAGAAGAAAACAAAATGTATAATTTGTTCCACATTTGAGACATTTTCAAAATAGTAAAATGACCAATTTAAAAAGAAGATCACACACTCTTGGTAATATCAAAATATATTTTTTATTTCGAACTTCTGATCCGATGACAAATTTATGCATTGCAAGGTGCAAGGCTGAGCGGGGAGGGTCAGCAACCAAAAGAACCGTTCGACTGGGAACACGAAGGGTGGGCATAGTGGGTACTGCTGATAAACCTTAACAACCCAGAAAAACTCAACCTGGGTAAGTTCTGTACACGCTCCAAGTGTCCGAATTTAACTGTGGTTTACTGTTCTTTTTTCTTTAATAGCTACAAAGAAATATGAATTACAAAAGTACTAAAAGAGTACAAAAAAGTTCAGGACAAGGGGGAATAAGATGAAAATTTGGTAGTGACAAAATAAAGAGGTGGGCAAGGGGTTGGAGAGCAGATTTATGGAGTAAAAGAACTGTAATAACCCTCTGTTGCCACTGATTTTGTTATAAATAGTGTTTAGATAGTACAGTCTACTTAAAGTTGACGATTTCTGATGATTCACTAAAAAATGAACAGAAGAGATATGAAAGGAAACCTTATACCTGGGGCTGTAAAAATGATGACGCAGACTCCGCTATTGTATAAACAGGTCTTTGAAGCCCCAGTGTCATCTTTGCTCTCTCAGCAGTATTGGAGATTTTAGCGACTTTTTGATGCCAATGAGAAAATTCGAGGGCCGTCTACCTTTTTTTCTGCCTTAGCTGAATAAAAGGCTAGTTCAGGATTTGCCAGCAGAAGCACATACTGATTATGGACAATCATCAATTATGAGAATTGCAGCCACCATATTTGCCTTGCATTTTAAATCTTTTTAAATATTTTTCACGCCAGCTGTTATGCTACTGAATATGAATTACTTGTAGGTGAGATTTCTAACCCAGTGCTCAGACTTGCCTTAAGCTTCATATTTTCCTTTCAATGTAGACATTCATTTAGCCATTATTCATGTTTATCTAGCCTAGTCTATTATATATGTACTGTATTTGCAAAATAATTCCTCTGTGACAGATCTACAAACCAGTACCTGACTTCAAAGCATATGAGACCAATCCTTTCAGATGTATTTTAAATAAAAATTCATAAGAGATGCCCTGCTGAGAAATGAACCTCCAGATATGAGATATCGAACGGTCCAGACAGGAAGGAGTAATAGGCGATTAATATTGATTACTATGCTCAATTGTTACAAACAGGAGACTGAATAGCCGATTGAGCTGGTAGACCATTCAGTCTGTTCAAATTAACTATGCAGGTATTGTGTGCAAATTGATTATTATATGCAACAACAAAAAAAGACAAGAAAATGTTTGTTTAGCAGGTGAACTGACAAATGAGTATGACTAACAGTGTAAAGCAGGTGTCACTAACTTCTTTAAGGAGAAATCAAAAAGTACACATCCTTATATTTTGCATGGGTTTGTAGTAATTTGTTAGACCGACTATACCAGAGCATAAACATGGTTGAAGAGGTTAAATAAAAACTAGATTTGATAAACTAGTGAACAGATAATTTGTGAAACTTAAAGCAAGTCTTTTTGTCTAGATAGTTTTTCAATAATAAACCTAGGGTTGTCCAGTGTTAACCATTGTACTGTTTAGACCTTGTCCTTAGAAGCAACACATTTTCTTTAAAACAAATAATAAAATAAAAAAATTTGAAAATACCTGTTCTTAATGCAATACAGAAAAAGAAAAATCTAAGACGTAGCTACAGCAGTTAACTCTGTCTACAGTTAACATTTTGTACTGGACAATACTGGACAAACCAAGCATAGTGCACTATGCATCTGTTCTCAGCAGAATTAATGTGTCCTTTGAATAAACAACCATAACAACGGTTTTCAGATTTGAACAATTAAACCAAAGCATAAAAACTACTGAAACGGAAGAATAAATGAAAGTTAAATGGTTTCCAAGTCCCCAAACCGTTCTTTTTTTTCCCTAAACCACAAAATGTAAAGTACCAAAAAGACTTTAAATAACTGTACTCATAAAAAAGTGAGAATGATGAGTCCTTATTTCATGCAGCTGTGACCTTAAAAATGCAAGTGTTGAAAAAGGGAAAGAGCAAGAAAGAAAGGGGGGAAAAACAAGAGTTAAGAGAAAGCAAACAGGGGAAAAAAAAGATGAGTGCACACTGAAATGGAACTAACAACAAAGATTAAAATCTTTTCGCTCGTTTATTTTGATGAGATTGGTTTGAAGAACAAATAGTAAAATATCTTCCAAATTTTGGTAAATATACCAGTCTTTTTTTTTTTTCCCCTTCTTTCTTCTTTTGTGTTGTTTCCCCACCGATGTCACTTACAAAAGTCCCTTTTATGTGTCTGGTTAGAATCATTTCCACTCTGCTTTGTCTGCTGCGTCAGGATGCTCGTTATTTTCTGTCCTGTCTGTAGTGGCTGGCCATGGTACAATAGGGATTGTAGCAGTACATGGGGCAGGGACAGTCATTTTGGCTATGTACACATTCATAGTCGGTCCATGGCTTCCAACAAGCAGCGTTATTTCCTCAGATCTAATACACAAACCTAAAGAGAGAGCAAACAAACACTTGAAATGTGACATTTTTATTGTATTTATACATTCTAGAGTACAGCAGCATTTAAGTAAGGTTCTGTAGGCCTCTGCGGAAAAATCACTGTTATTATTATTATAGTTTGTACTTAGTAATAAGTAAATCTCACAGACTCAAAAGACAGAGGGTTAAGAGTCACAGGGAATATTAAAGGTTAACTGAATATAGCTGCTATGAAGAAGACATATCCTGTGGGCATGGCAAAGATGTTACTTTATTTCAGAAGTGTCAAATTATTGCCCTGCATCAAGTAAGGAAAAGAACTAGGGAGACTGCTAAAAATGCAGTTGGAAAAACATCCTCAATGAGCGTGATGGGAGATCACTTAAATGCTTAGTGAAATTAAATCTTAAAAACACAACAGTAGAGCTCTTTGGGTTGAATAGTCAAAGTAAGAGCCTTTCCACATGCATAATGCAAGCAGAACTTAAGGGGTTGCAACTAAATAGCTGTGTAGCCTTAAGAAAATCACTCATCAGTGAGGCGAATCTGGGGCTGCTACTGTTGGTCAGGTCTAGGTTTAACAACGTTATGTGGAGAATAAAATAATGTCAGCTGATGTCCTGAATGACCAGGATTTTCCATCAATGGATTTTTATTTCCCTGATGGCGTTGGCATATTCCAAGATGACAATGCCAGGATTTATCAGGCTCAAATTGTGAAAAAGCGCTTCACTGAGCATGGGAGATCATTTTCACACATGGATTGGCCACCACAGACTCCAGGCCTTAACCCCATTGATAATCATTGGTATGTGCAGGGGAAGACTGTACACAATGGGCTGAATCTCCAATCAACACAAGATCTTGGAGAGAAATTGTTGTGACTCTGGACTAAAATAAATGTTGTGATGTAGCAGAAGCTTTTCGAAATATGGAATGGCCGTAATCAAATCATGTTAAATGTTAAAGTCCATGACTTCAAGTACTGTTTGTTTGGAGTGGTTGCCAAGAAAAAAAAAGAAGAAGAAAAAACCTTGAAAGCACAACTGAGGTTTGTTAAATTTCAACTGAATAAAACGTTATTTTTTTTTTGGTTGTCTAAAGTTGCTTTGCGACAATGACCATTGATAAAAGCGCTATGTAAGTAAAAAAAAAAATTAATTTAAATTAATGCCCAGCAGTGCCATGTTTCAGGAAAACCAAACAGCATTTTAGCAAAAACACATCATACCCACTGTCAAAGACCGTAAGGGGTGATCATTTTTTTTTTTCTTTTTGCCTTCACTTTTTTTTTTAATTATAAATAATAGCACAATGAAGTTATTTGTTGTTCGTCTGAGATTATATTTGCCTAATACAAAGCCTTGCCATCACATGATTTGCAAAATACGTCGAAATAAAAGACGGAGACTAACTTTTGAAGCAAACTATGCGCTACAGAATGTTAATGGAGACGACACCATTGACGAGAGCAATGTACACAGATGGAGGTAAATTGTTTTAAGAAGGGCAAAAAAACATTGAAGACAAACCACCCCCGCAGTGGAAGACTGTCATGGAGACAAAGGGGATTTTCAAATAGGATTCAAGAGTTGCTCGAATGCATCCCTTGTGATGGGGACTATGTTGACTAGCACCATTTCTGCGATCAGTGTAACCAATAACTTCATCTATACTGAGAGCTCATATAATGTATTATACTGGTTACTTTTCATGCTAGCTAGCCATCAACACTGGATTGTGAAAATGACTTGTCATTGTAACTACACTAGGTCAACTGCATTTCTGATGACTAAATCCATTCTGTCCTACCCTCCTCCACATGTCAGGCAAGTGGCCACTTGTGTGATTCGTATAGAATATCGACAAGGGTGTGTTGGTGGGTAATAAAAAGAAAAGCAGATACTTACAGAGCCATCCGATGCACTTGCACCCACTTTGTCACCAGCTGCATTCCAACACACTTCAAAAATGCCCCCTGTTCCCCTGTAACTATGAACTAAAGCACCAGTCTGTGGAACAATGAAAATTAAATTCAGTAAATAACAATGCCTATTCCAAATGCTACATGTTTATTTTGGATTTTTTTTAAACCAATTCCAACAACTAGATGCTGTATATAAATTTACCTATGTTTAAGGTTAATGCATATGACCTGAATATACTGCATATGAAAGAAACTTTCATATATCGATCATAACATGACAAAATCATGTGAATATCATGTCATTTAAGAGTTTTGTGATCTTCCAATCCACTGACTGTATATTGATTAAAAGGGTATTTGCTACAGTGATTAAAATTTTGTTCCCCATTTAAACTGAGGACTGTTGGGGTAAGTAGCAAATAAAATTGAAAAAAAGACAATATAATTATGGCAAGTGAATGTTTCATATCCATAGGCAAAAGTGCCAATATCAATATCAATTCTGACAAATTGCCTAACATGCTGAAATACTACTAGGAAGCACCATAATAACTATTTTGATATAAGAGATGCTCACCTGTGTGTTCCAGATGTGTACACACTTGTCGAAAGAGCCGCTAGCCAGATGGCGGCCGTCGGGGCTAAAGGCGACGCTGTACACTGGCTCTTGGTGTTTGGTTAATGTGTGAATGCAGATGCCTCGATCTACATCCCATAGTCGAACAGTGGAGTCAAAGGATGCACTGGGGACAATGAGAGGAATAACAGAAATAAGCAAAAATCACCATTACTCATTGTAATACATTAATATGTATGACAATTAATAACACATACCGTAATACAGCCAAAACATTTTACCTGGCAAGCATGAGATTGGCATTGGGATTGTTGGTGCCAGGGCCAGTCGGGCTCCATTTTATAGTGTATATTTCTTTGCTGTGAGCTTGTAAGTCATGAACGCATGTGTCCTGCTTCATACTCCAGATCTAAAACAATTGGAACACTACTTCAGAAACCTAATAAAATACAAGGAGGCAGTCTAGCAGTCAATATGTTTCAAGGGGGTATTTTATCATCAGTCTTCAATATAACTTGTAGAACTTGTAACCTTTGTGTGGCTGTTAATTGAAGCACTCTTTGACATATTTCTTGCTTTACAAAACAAATAGCCTGAAAATAACAAGCAGTCCTAAAGCAATTTTTGCTTGAACTAAGGGAAAAAAAATTTCCCCAATTTACCATGCAATTAAAAAAAAATGTAGTATTGTAATGCAGTAATGTGGAAAAAAAACGGTAAATTCCAGACTCCGATTTAATTATCTTGGAAGAAGAAGATCCAGAAACATTAATAGTAAAGTTTTTACAGCCGCACAAAAGTATTGTCTCCGATCGTGAATACAGTGTGTAACTGATTAGTGCAGGTGTGCAGTGGTAGTGGTTGTTGGGGGCAGCGGGGTGCTGCGTCTAACATTGAGCCTTACCTTCAGCGTCATGTCATCAGAACATGATGCCAGCAGGTTACCAGTTGGATCCCATTTGATTGCATTTACTTCATTCTAGAGAAGGGATAAGGAAGAACATGAATGAGGATATGCGCACATGTTTTTGGAAAATCAAAGCAGCAGCAGCAAGTGGTGAGGACAAAACTTACTGTGTGTCCTTGGAATGTCTTTATGGGTCGGTCCTGGCCCAGTTTACACACATGAATGCACATGTCTGTGCTGCATGAGGCGAACGTGTTGTTGCTCTGCCAGTCCACATCCAGAGCAGGTGCTGAGAGGCGAAATGAGAAAAAGAGAGAATTTGTGCTTACAAGACTATCTACCCCAGGCTATCTCAGCTCAAATACAACTTTGTTTCAGAGAAGCTGCTATATTAATGTCAACTCTTGTCCCGCAACTTCATTTGAAATAACTCTACTCTAATTTAAAGTAGCAGGCTACAGCAAAGGAATTTATACAATAAATACCAACACTCAGCAATGGTGCCTACTCCAAATGTAATTTTATTCAGCTTTACCTGCTGCAAATGTAATTTAACAGGTTTGCGACTTGAAGCAAGGAATAAATTGCAATTTTCTGAAACCGAACAATAAATCTTAGATTTTACCAATAAAACACTGATCTCATGTGATCTGGCAATTTACAGGAATTTCAAATTTCACATAAAAGTATTCACTAAAAGTGTTTCGTGCCATATTTGAAATATGTCTTTGCTGTTTTTCTGAAGTTACAGCAGTTTAGCAGCAGTACTTTATTCGATTTAGCATTTCCACAAATCATTTGTCTAGGGAACCCAGAAACTGTAGTCTGCGTATAGGTCTGCAAAACAAAAGTTTAGTTGCTTCCTACTGGTGGAAAATTATACAGAAATTAATAAGTGTCTAACTTTTATACCATCTACAGTTTAATTAAAACAGATAAGCGGCATTTCGAGTGCCTGGTGATTACCATATGCACACACTTTAGTTTCTGCCACAACAGCCTTGAATGTATCATCGTTCATCAGCATTAGAGCATTAAAAAGCTATTTAATTTCCATATAGTTATCATTACCATTAGAATTATTTGCAAAGATTGTATTTGTTAGATCTGACTCTTTATTGTAGACCTAATATCGTGTGTTTTTTTTCTGAAAATAAATATAATTTTTGACTAATTAACTGAAAATATCTGACGTCTGTTTGTCTTTGCACACAGACAAAATGCATAGAAGAGTACCAGAATGGAAGGGAAACTGCTGCTTGGCCTCTCCCGTATGAGCATCCCAAATGATTGTTGTCTAAAAGAGACAAACATATAATTAAATGCTTTCAGCTAATAATGTGAATAAAGCAAACACTTGCATAAATAATTCTCTGCATACCTTATCTACACCAGCACTAAGGATAAAATTTCCTTTCTTGTTCCATTTCAGCGCAAATATAGGTCCTTTATGCTGACCCAAGGTGCTGGCAAGATTACCTGTAGAAAAAATCAATTAATACATTTAAAAAAAAGCATTATCTGAGCATCGCTAAAGAAAATAGCACTGGGTTTTTGAATAAGGCGGAAAGGAGACAAACTCACCATCTTTTGTCCATATCCTGGCAAAGCCATCATAAGAGCCTGTGGCTAATAATGTACCCTCGCTCTGTGAAAATGGAATAACAGATATATCAAGCTCCCATCAGCCTCAGAAAACTAAAAGACAGAAAAGTAGTGTGTGGTAAGAGCACAGCCTGTGAAACAATACTCACATTCCAGTCTAATGATGTAACGTCTTTGTTGCTGGGCACGTCTTGGCCTCCCTCTCGTATACAGTGCCTGAGCACGAGCTGTGTGGAGCTGCTGGTGCTGTTCTCACTCAGGTTCCATATACGAGCTGTCGAGTCCCCGGACCTACAAACGCATCAAGAAAGTGAGCCGGATGACAGAAGGGGGTGATGCAATAAACAGAATCACAAAGGCAGCCAGCCAGCTAGGGGTAAAATGCAGGAACAGGAGGTAAGCGACTGACCCAGAAGCGAGCAGGTCGCTGACGGGGTTCCAGGCACAGATGAACACCTCGGACTCGTGCCCCCTCAATACCATAGCTTTGTTTTGAGGAATCTCCACATCTCCGTCTACCTCCATCATGTCTGCATGATTATCTACGGGGAAAGGGACACATACAAGAGCTGTTTAGAAACACAATCAGAGAATTTAATTGTTTTAAATACTACTGAAAACAAACAGGATAAAGTATATAGTTTTAGACTGAGACTCACTAGGTAAGGCATGTGCACCATTCTCCTCTCCGTTGGCGGTGTTCTCTCCGTTTTTGGCGTTGCCCTGCATGTTTGTGCTGGAGGCTGGAGGTGCGGCGGCAGCTTGCTGCTGTGCCAGTTTGTCTCGGTAAGCCTGCTGACGCGTCTGCACCACGTCAGGCATCACAGCGTCGATCAGAGACAAAGATTCGATCGGCCGGCCGTCAAATAGGGTGCCGTCCTGAATACACAAGTGTAATAGTGTTCTTACATAAAAGGTCAAATTTAGGTCGGTTGTTTAGGTTAAAGAAAAATGCCTGCTGCATGCTAATACTATGCTATCAGTTCAATAATATATTTATAAGAGATTTAATGAATGAAAATAAATACAGACTGCACATGCAAAACTTTAGTCGTGATAAAAGTATAAATCAATAACTGTCAGTGTAGAACGTTCTTAAGTCATCATGTTATCTTTCTATTTAAATAAAAGGCATTTAAAACGTGCAAAGTAAATATCCAGAACAAACAAACTATACATAAATATAAAGCCTGAAATAATATTAAGTATAGGCTTTCCTTGTAAGATTTCATTTGGGTGACATCTGAAATTTTTCCGTTAACCATAAGAGTGTAACATTGTAAAGTCTGAAGAGGAAAAGGAAGCAGAGCGCCATCTTACCTCATTGATACTGACTTCTGCCTCCACATACTGCAGGCCCTTCTGGATGATGGAGATGAGGGCAGCAGGGGGCACTAAGGCTCCGTTGATGTTGGACTGGCTGATGTGGCTCTCTATGCCAAACGTGAAGGCTGAATGGGAAAACCCTGCCAGCGGGGAGAAGAAAAAGAAAAGAAAAAAAACATCAGTGTGCAGCTCTCATGGGGATCACCTTGCTCTCACTCTAGTCCCTCAGCGAAAGAGCACATGTGCTTTCTGATTACACGTGGCTTTGCTGTTTCCTTATAGATGCATGTATAGAAATTCAAATATAAACGTAAAGAATAAAGAAACCGTGTTACCCTGATTACAGAATGAACTAGCAATCTGTTTATGGATAAACATGCTGTACACGTACCTGACTCCTGTAGGTATCTGTACACCAGAAAGTTGACCTCATCACTGCTTATGCTCATCTTTACACCTGCTTACACCATGAGGTCAGCACACAGGATACAAGCCTGTGAGTGAAGAGCGAGACAGACACACATGACAGAAAGTCATTACAACCAGTCAATAAGTCAATAACCATAGTAGTAATGGGCAAAGTAAAAGCTTCAGATGAGAGGCCGCAGTATTATCTGAGTGTGTAAAATGCTTCACGCTGCTAAACGCAGTTAACAGATCTCCCTGCTGATAAGGGCACGAGTGTGTACACTTCTGCCACCGTTTAGTGCAGTTTGTTCTCTCCTGCACATCTGAATAACAATCTGCACTTCCACAAGCTGCCATTAAAATGTGGGGGCGCTGTTGTATCAAAATCAGAAAAGAAGGTAAAGCCAGGATTATGGCTAAGGGGGAGTGCATTTTTACATTAAGTTACTAGAAAATGTTCTAGTGAATCTGCCTTCCACATTTGGCTTACGCGTACACTAGAGTTGTCAGTGTGCTAATGAATAAGCCTCAAGAAACTCCAGACCATAGATCACACTCTGGGAACAAATGAATATAGAAAATCCGACCAGTTGCAGATAAGTAATATTTCTGTTCTTGTTAACAAATATGGATATTTTGTATTTAAGCAGGCGGCACGGTGGTGTAGTGGTTAGCACTGTCGCCTTGCACCGCCAGGGTCTGGGTTCGATTCCCCGGCCAGGC
>JAOTQY010000003.1:17098246-17108899 GCA_026413445.1 Dolichallabes microphthalmus
ATTCGTTCTACAGCCCCAAAAAATAAATACATAAAAATAATTAATACAAAATATAAAGTAAAAATAAAACAAATTAATCTGCATTTTATCTAAAAAAAAAAGTAAAAAATAAATCCCGACAGATAAGTGTTTCCGTTTGTCCGTGCAGGCAGTATGTGTGTGTGTGTTATGTGTGTGTGTGTGTGTGTGTGTGTGTGTGTGTGTGTTTGTGTGTGAGGCTAGAGAAAGTGGAGACTCTTGCTTTCAGCCCCTCCTGTCTCCCCCTTCTCATCTTACACAGTAACATTTTCTCCTTTCATCTGAATTAAACACACATTAACGGAAAGACTGTTGTTCTCTTCTAAAATTATTAAAGCTTCTCCACTTTATTTTAATGTTGCTCGCGACAGCATCACAGCCCGTTAATTCATGCTAGTGTAATGAAGAGATGGACAAACTGGTTGATGTCCGTTATTTTATTTGCTGCATTGTCAGGTTATAGTACAAACTACTTTTTAAGATATTAATGGATCCTGTTCTTAAATCCAACTAAAAAAACTACTGAAGAACAAAAGTCAGGCTCTATATCCTAGTTTACATCTCGCATTCGCGTTCAAACACACCGGGCTGCATTACCCACAATGCATCTACCCACTATGCATCTCCCGCACTGGACTACACTTCCGTAAACAGGGGTCATAAATCAACGTCTCTCTCCCGCTACAATGTTTAATCTGAAATTAGCAATAAACATCGCTAATGACACTCGTGTGAGCGCAAACTAACAGAATCACTGCTGTAAAGTAAAACAAACAAACAAATGAACCAGCACCTCACCTCTGAAAAGATTTGTGACAGAGCCGAGTTTCTTCGGAGAGAAGAGTGTGTGTATCTCGCGCATGCGTGTGTACATGTTTGTTTCTGAAGGGGGCTGCGTGCACACAGCCGGCACAGTGTCAAGCTCAACCACAGACACACAGACACACACACACACACACACAAACACACACACACACACACACACCGCGATAAGGAAGAAAATGGATTTTTAACCTCTGTATTGAGAATTTCTTTTGCTTTACTCGCGCACACACGTGTGTTATAAGAAACAGTACACGCGCTGTACACACGCGCTTCCGAACACAAAATAAAATATGTTTTACACACATGGAGTCACAGTGTTATAGTAAACAGTACACACGTGCACGGATGTTGATTATATCAGTAATAGATGAGCACTAAGACCCAGCATTAGAGACGATTACCCACAATTCTGCAGTGCAAGAGACAGAAAACCTGTTGGCTGACGTGACGGTCGGCATCAAAACAAGAAGCGCATGCGTGAAACATGATACTCAGTGCTCGTAAACCAAGACAATGCTCGTTTTTCAAGTCAAAATGTATTAAAAATCTTTGCTCGTCTTGCGGAACACTGGTTCCACTGTAGATGTATTTGCATATGTCATGTGAGTTTTGTGTAATCATATAATATCCTCCATAACATTCTCTGTTTTTGGATAGGCATCAGATCAGCAATGACTGACATTTTATTAAAACAGTTTTTGTTGCCATCTGTCAATGGCATTGCAATGGCACCAAAATGGACAAGGGAGAGTATGTTAAGATCTCAACTCATGATCCTCGACAGCAAAACCGGCAGGAGATCGTATAGTGTGAAGAATAACGTTATGTAAATATCAAGTTTGTACAGCTAGATTTGTCTGTACTTTAGGATAATATTGCTCATGAGTGTTTCTGCAATGGTGTGTGCTGTTCCCTGTGACTCACAATACTTCTCATGCATTAATGTAACAAATATATGCATGCAGGCAGCCTACGGAAGGTGTGGGAGGACTGACAACGGTTGAATCAAATGCCGAAGAAATTAACATGTCCTCCTTAAGAACAGCAAGACCCACAGCAATAACGCAGATTAACACTGTTCCTGCATCAGCTTTAGTCTTCAGTCTTTGGTGCCCAAAATCAGTAAAAATTCAGGCACGATTAGCATTCCTGCAGGCCAGGGCTTTACAACAGTGGGGGAGGGGGAGGAAAGTAATTCAGCATGCATTCAAAAGGGAGTGGCAGGATCAGCCTCCAGTTTCCCTAAGCTTATTTCAAGTTCCACAGGCATAAATCTGGACCTGATTAAAGTCTGTGTGTCTTATGGTGAAATTGGAGCCACGTTATGAAATATAAGGAAGTTTTCTCTGACAATTTAGTCTTTGACATGCTGGGCTGGTGCTCCAGACACAGGTTACCCTAAGCACACTAGGATTTACATATTGTTATTCAATAGATCTAGTCTATGAGTACAACCAACCTAATCTGTCAAGAAATAGCCTGAATAAAACAATCATGCATATGCTCTGTAGTACACACACACGTTCTTGGATTGCAGTTATCACTGCCATAAGAAGCTATATGAATACTCATTTTAAAATATCTTTAGCTGTGTTATGTGGTTACGGTGGACAGCTTGCACAAAGCAAAATAGAGCATTTCACTCAAGATTGCTTAAGGATGGTTGTGTAAGGTTTAAAGAGGACGCAATCGTGTGCTCTATTTTTGGCTGTGAATTGGCAGAGAGTGGAGTTGGTGATGCTCCTGTGCTGTCTGACTGCCTGGATACAGCTAAGCCAATCAGAACCAGTGCCAACGTTTCCTTAGCAACAGTGTTGGTGCCTGCTCCAAATGAAGCTACTTTCTTTGAGGAAAATCACACATAGTAAAAAGATGTCCAGGAAAATGGAATCATTTACTGTATGTGCTGTGCAGAAAGTGGGCAATAACACCTAAAACCAATGATTATCAAATGGTGAATACGGTTCAAAAGCATTTGCAGGATCATGTTAGAGCTCATGGAGCTGAAACATTTACGTGAAAATATGTGAATCAGTTGAGCCTGTTGATGTAAGTGACAAGCAGGCCTTTTAAGCATCACAGTAGATCCTGTTGAAATGAAAGATGAAAGAGGGAGGAGGAGGGGCTGCTCAGAGCTCAGATCAGACGAGGTCGCTCCACCATGCCTGAATTAATCACACAGATGGAGAGATGGGGACGGAAGCACGGCTGGGGGAAGGGAAACATCAAGCAGCTTTGCCCATATGTGTGCATGCCAAAGCATTTCATCAGCTTGTGTAAGTGATTCCATATAAATAAGGACTGGTTACTTATATTTACATGGGCAGATAGGATATGTGATTAGATGTGTTATCTGTGATGAGGAGAAACACTCATATAATGTGACTGTGCCTTGATCCATAATGAAACACGTTGGGGCTACGAGCACCCACAAGCTATCAGATTCTATTAGCAAAGCTGTGAACTCAGGCATTAGGCAGAAGATGGGGAGTCTGGTGGAAAAAAAGCGATATGTATTTCTCATTATTTTATTGTTACTGCACAGGCTTGACAAAATGTATAAGAAAAGTGAGTAAGAAAAGGCTTCACCGTGTTCCTGTTAGTTTCCTTTGTGTTTCTGAGTTTTATCCTGTTCCTTCCCACCTTCCAAAACATGCAAGTAGGTGGACTAATATGTTCCCCTTGGTTTAAATGTGTGTGTCCTGTCCATGTTATTTTCCTGCCTTGTGACCAATGTTACTGAGTCCAAAGTCTAGCTCTGCTATGACTATAACAAGGATAAGGTGATTACTAAAGAAGAATGATTATAGAATTATGCAAGTAATGATCCCAACTAACACCATCAGTTTGAGGGACAGAGTCATGCATTATGATTGGTAGATTCCCCACTGCATCTTTGATATCTTCCATTTTGGCAGTAACATCAAAAAAGTACATGTCTATGTCTAGCTAAAGGTGGTAACTCAGTGGGTTGAGGCTCCGGCTTGCTGATTGGAGGGTCTTGGGTTCAAGCACTCCACCAACGGGTTGCCACAGCTGGGCCCTTGAGCGAGGCCTTTAACCCCAACTACTTAAATGTTTACCCAGCCACTAAGATTTAGTGCCAGTCCTAAGATGGGGAAATGGGTGGGTTTAGACAGACCAGGCATCTGGTGTAAAACCTGTGCCAGATCTTGTGGATCAAATGATACAATGTGGTGACCCCTCGAATAAAAGGAAAAAGCCAAAGAGCGAAAAATATATCTAGCTAAAAACTTGTGATGTTTTTTGCTTTACAACACAATGCTGCCTTACAGATCCTGAATTTTAGTTAATGGCTATATGGAGTATCACATGTTCTCCCTGTGTCCACTTGAGTTTCCTACATGTTCTCTTAGGTTTCCTCCAAACTCCCAAATGCATGATGTTAGGTGAATACAGTGGTACTTCGGCATTTGAACAACCCACCTCACAAATTTTCGGCATATGAACTGAAATTTTTCCAAGAAATTTGCCTTGCATAGGAAGCGTTTTTCGGCAGATGAGGGAACGAGTTGAACTGAGCGCTGACTGAAGTTACTGTAGGTGTGTATGTCAGCGATCCATTCAAAACTCGTTTGCATCATTGGAGAGCCAAGCAAAGTGAGTCTATATATATTTTTGTGGGATTTAGTGAAGACATAGCACCATGGGTCCGAAGAATGTTAACAAGCATGGTAGCAAGAAGAAAACAGAGCAACTTTAAGTTATTTTATAAGCAGGTGGTGCCAAACGGAATCATAAAATAAGGGTGAGTGAGGTTTAATGTCTATTTATTTCATATTGTCCTTTATTTAAATATTTTTTTTCATTCAAAAATCTGATTATAGTTTAGGAAATTGGTAGTATTGGTAATATTTTACGTAGCTGAAATTATTTCCTATGGGAAAATGCATTTCGCACTAAGTTCACCTTAAGAACTCGCCTCCGGAATGGATTAACTTTGTATGCCGAGGTGCCACTTTAGTCCACACTTAATAGCCCCTAGATTTGAGTGTGCAGGTGTCCTTTAATGGACTGGCATCCCATTTATCATACCTTGTGTCGATCGGGATAGGTCAGATAAGTTACTGCATGAATTAGCTTAAAACATAGACCCTTCCTGTTCGCCAAATCTGACATTATGTAAAAAAATAATAATGCTCATAATGTTTGCATGAACATCTAGAAAGAAATTATATGTATAGAAGTTGACAAATACTTCATATAACATCTGTAAACAGAAGACCTAACCTAATTGAGATGAATTAAACAAACACTGCAAACAATGTCTTCATACATGGCTAATTCAGCAACATGCTCTGATGCTTCTGTGTGTGTGAGTGAGAGAACTGTGCGAGAGAGAGAGAGTGTGTGAGAGAAAGAGAGAGAGAGAGAGAGCATGTGGGCTATACAATGCAGCTCACACACTCAGGCAACCATGTTGCAGTCTCTTCAGTGTAAGCAGATATGGTAGCAGCCTATCCCTCCCTCCCTCCCTCTCTCAGTGTAGCATAATCTCCCATCCCCCCACTCTTCCCTATTCCTGGTAGCTATGCTAAAAGAGCCAGCAACAGCGAGGCGGGTGGGGGAGGGAGAGAGACAGAGCTAGTGCCCTTTCACCTACATTCCGATCTCAGCCTGTGTAGTAGTGCATGTTCGTTTATGGGTGTGAATTTTACAGCCCACCCCCCCCCCCCCCCATTTGTTAACAACGCTCATTTGTTGATGAAGATGCAAGTATGTGTTTGCTTCAGACATGCAAAATCAGCACAAAAGAGCTGAGTTATTGTCTTTTCTGTTTGAAAAACAACACATATGTACAGCACCCTTATGGACATCTTTCCTACAGGGAGGTGTGCGTGAGTATGTGTATGGTTTTACTGTCTAGCCATGTGAAAGAATACAATGTCACATGACAGAAAGTAGCAGACAAAATGGCGACATCTGCATCAGGGAGTGCTGACAAATTAACACAACTGCGGATATGCACATTACTTGTAAATGAACTTAGGTGACTAACATGTCTCAAACATTTGCATTATTTATTACTGTATCATCACCTCAAGTTCTTTTCTTTGGTCCATACTGAATATCATCAATGGAGGATATACAATACATTATTTTGCCATGTAAGACATCTGAGGGAGCGGGTACACAGAGATAGTCTAATTACACTCATGAAATGCACAAGGACGTTTTCACATTAGGAAGCTATGAGTGTTTCCGACCCCAAAGATAATTTTGATCAGTGTGAACACAAGCGTACCAGGTTCAGGAATCATGCTCCTGAACGATGTTAAGTCCGCTTGAAAAGGCGGTTGCGAGTACACTACAGCGTACTTGGGCCTAACTCGAATCACATATAAAAGCCAATTGTATCTGAACAGGGAAGTGAACTCCTGTTTACAATGTGATGTAATCTGTGGCGTCTTTTTCCTCCAAAATCTTTGTGCATAGCACACGCCAATATCATCCTCTCACCTAGACAGCCACTGATGATAAAGCAGGAAGACATGTGAAAGCATTGATCTTGACATTTGTACTTAAATATCAATAATATTAGGTATAGCACAAAGAGATGACTTCCTTCTTCTCTTCTTTTCCTTATATTTAATGGCGGCTCACAAACTGTGCTGTATTGGAGAGTGAAAATATGCAAGTGTACCTGAATATGGAGGATAATAATAAAGTGGCAAGGGAAAAGCAAATGTGAAAGTCCCCTATGTGAACCCTGCCTAGCTGAGAGTTACCAGGACAAAGCCCTGAAGCCAGGCCACAGAGACCGAGGTCAAGAATGCTACTGAGAAACCTAATTTGCAATCCCTGTACTTGCAGCCTTATTCAATCCATGAGGCAGGCAGGCAGAAATCATGTAGCAAATAGATGCAGATGGAATAGACCTTTTAAATTCAACTTCCACTGGGCAAGTGGAATGTCACTTTCCTGCAGAGGAGTTGAACCTTGGATATAGTAGGAAGAACAATGTGAGTTCTGCCCTGGATTATGGATTTAGAGATGGTATATGACAGGGTTGTTGGGCTTTGTGTCTGTGAATGGGGTGAGGAACTCAACAATCTGTGAGAGCCTTTGGGTAGAGCTGCTGTTCCTCCAAAGTGAAAGAAGCTTTATTCTTGATTTATCCTTTAATCCTTCAGGAGATCACATTTTTCCTTTGCTCATGCACACTTTGCTCCATATCTCAAGAAGGTGAGACAGTAGGTGTTATTTGATCAATTTGTCTCATGACTTCAAGGAAGAACAGTTAAAGATATTCAGTAACACATATCAAGTCCCCTCTTTGATCTACTACAAACTGGCAGAAGACCATACATACTGTGTTCATGGATAATAGGTGCTGCCAAGTCACTTGTACACTCTTCCTAATTAATATCCCAACTTAACCATCTTCCTGGCTAACCTTCTACTTTCTTTTTTCACAGGATATCACAACCTCATAAGATCTAGAGCCAACTGAAGAAAGGATGAGCCAGTAAAATTGCCAGGATGAATGCACCTGGAATTCAAAGAAATGTATTGGATCTCTGCATCTCTGGTGACCTCCCAACCGTGAGATTTACCAGCATGGTTTGTGCTTAAGGGACACTAATTATTTTGACCTGACTCAAGATTCCAAGCCTTATGATCAGAAATGGCAATACATTCCCTATATGTGACAAATCATATGGCTCAGAAATACCTTCAAGACTAAGCATGTCTCACTTGTCAGAGTCAGAGAGTACCAGTTAAATACAGCAGACAGAGCCAGAATTTTCAGTTTTTATATCCTGTTTGCCAAGATAATAAAAATGTGGTCGTTTTAATGTAACCAACACATTAATGTAACCAACACATAGGGACTCATGGACATAAATTTGATTCATGGTTTTCCCCGTTAACCAAGTACTGCATGTTGGTTAACATTCAACTACATTCACTTCCATATGATCTGTTTAGTATTAGCTTTCATTGACATGTACTTGTGTTTTGATTTATTCCATGCCCTGTAAACAGTTTTGGTTGTCATGGTTTCCTGTATCAATATGAATTATAGGCACTAATTCCATAGCTTCTTTGATCATGACTCCATGTCATTGGCACATATTTTCACTAGCTTCTTTACATTTATCAGACAGAGGATTAGCTAGTTGTTTTTTGTTTTTTATAAATTAACTGTGGAATAGGTGAGAATACTATGCACTAAGCTTGCTGCATTGTTAATATTAGTTGGCAGTGGAGTGGGTTATTATAGAGCCATACAGTGGATGATGAATGGGAACAAGGTTATGTGCCCCATTTCTTCAATCGCTAACAACAAGGAAGTGAGTCAGCATTTTTTCACCACCTTGGGGACTAATTTGATCGTCTAGACCTGCTAGAGGCAAACAACCAAGGGCTGAACTCTGAAAGGCATTTGAATTTGTAATAAGTATAGATGACTTTAAAAGATGAACCTTTAGTGAAAGATTCTATCATGAATGGAGATCACTTAAACTCTTGGTGAAGTGGCATTGTAAAACAATCAATAGTAGAAATCCTAGCTATGTTTAATAGTAAAAGTAAGAGCGTTTACACACAAACAATGCTAAACAGCTGTGTTGCCATGTGAAGACTACTTGTTAGTAAGGCTTATCAAAAAGGCTTCAGTTTGCTAATGTTGTATTTTAGAGCAATGGAATAAGGTCATGTGGTCTAATGAGACCAGATTCATGCTATTCCAAAGCAATGGGTGAGTCAGGGGTAAGAAGGTTAGTGCATGAAGCGATGCAACCATCATACATAGTGTGCACAGTAAATAAATTATTAGGAGTGAGAACATATCTGAGAACATTTTTTATAACAATGCATGGCAGAATTGTTGCATAAATTGTTAATTATACAGAATTTCATTCAGTGACATCATACATACCTAAAATATTCATTCATTCATTCATTTTCTGTACCGCTTTATCCTTATATATGGGTCGCGGGGGGCCTGGAGCCTATCCCAGGAAACTTAGGGCACAAGGCGGGGTACACCCTGGACAGGGTGCCAATCCATCACAGGGCTACCTAAAATATTTGTTAACTATTTCAATGTAAAGCATTTACACTGGATCATTTGTTTTTAATGTGTTTAAGCTTAAAGTAAAGGAGCCATGCTTTTCAAAGTAGTACTTAAATGAACACACCCTTAAGATTAAGACCCTTTAAATAGCTAATATCTAAAGCCTGGCTGTAGCAGTAACCAATTTTTTTTGTAGAACACTTTACTATCAGTTTTTTTCCTGTAATACTGTTTATTCTAAAAACCTGCTTATTCTCTCTGGGATTTGTTCAGCGAATGCAATTTCATGTCTCCTTTCGTTCTCATCATCCATGCCAAAATAGAAGCTGCATTTTCATCCTGATGCTTAGACTGTCCAAACATTATGCACATTGGAAACATAATAATAATCTCAATTTCCAAGACAAATTATGCTGTTTAATTTACAGCCATTTTGGAAATATATTCGCCAGTATAATTTGTAAGACTTAACAAGTACATGAAATGTTGCCTTTAGGAGCAGTGCAAATACTCCTTCCAGTGTTTTTCCTTTAATTAATAATTTGCTTTATAAAACTTCTTTCATAAAACAGCATCCTTCTTTGGTGCTTGATTATGTCATTGTAAAGGAAAAAAAAGCTTTGTTTTGGGTAATATTCCGGATGGAAATTTGTCTTCTGAATGTTGA
Source organism: Dolichallabes microphthalmus (assembly GCA_026413445.1). Taxonomy (NCBI): domain Eukaryota; kingdom Metazoa; phylum Chordata; class Actinopteri; order Siluriformes; family Clariidae; genus Dolichallabes; species Dolichallabes microphthalmus. Next base: position 17,107,801 of record JAOTQY010000003.1, read on the forward strand.
ATATAAAACATCATATTTCCCCCCTTGAAATAGATTTGCAAGGAAAGCCAATGATAAGGACATTATGCCGTTCACCCTAGGGACTGTACTGATTTCTTCTTTTTGGCGAAACACATTACACCATCCCATTTCTTTAAATCTCTTGAGTTACTACCACTAGACACTTCATTGCTTGCTGGATAACTGAAAACTTTCATAAACAGATGGCCACAGAGTTTGCCCACCAGTGAAAGAACATGGAATTTGATGTTGATCAGTAATTTTGTTTTATTTACTTAAGGCAGACACATCTTGTGCATTCTTTATGAATTCATCAAGCAGCAACTCTTGCTAAGATGAAGAAAAAAAAAACCCAGAACAGTCAAGCAAACTGAAATTGATATGTTTGTGCTCCACCGATTTGGTTAATAAATGCTGACTCTTTGTTGAAGTTAAGATATATTCATTTACCTAGACATTTCTATTTGGTCTGTACTGATGAGTTTGGGAAAAGCAGCTGCACACACATTCACCTCTAACTGCTTGTAAATTAGGTCACAGTCAGGAGGACCACATGGAGTGAAAATGAGAGATCGAGTCTCACATGGGCCATCACAGGCTGCAGAGTTACAGATTTATCTGGGCCATGTGTTTGTTTTTTCCTACTCAGGCAGGGCAGGGAGGTTGTGAGTAACACATTTCTCAACTGTTTGACCACAGAGAGTGGAATTCATGTAACTGGTCCAAGTATGTCTAGCCCTTATTTTAGCTGTTAGACTTCCACATCTATCTTTTCTCTTGCTTAGTGTAACTACTAATTAAATATACTGATGTAACGATGCTTAATGAGGTGATGCAAAGTTTGTTCTTTAAACTGTACAGGAAACTCATTAGGTCATTTGTTTAGCTTCAGTAACCACTTGCAACAGGCAACAGATTTGATTGCTGAGGGACCAAAGGCAGGTATGGTGTTATCTTGCATAATTTTTCCTTTTTAAAAAAATCAGCTTTTCCGCTGATGTATTTCTCAACACATATGCATGCATACACACACACACACACACACACACACACACACACACACACACACACACACACACACCTATGGCTCTCTCTTCCT
>JAOTQY010000003.1:17132433-17142635 GCA_026413445.1 Dolichallabes microphthalmus
ACACAACCCTCTGCATTTATCCAGACTTGGGACTGGCACAAGAAGACACTGGATTGCGCCCCCCCATGGTTGCATTGACCTGGTAAGTAAATGAAAATCCTAATTTTGGTAAAACTGGATAAATCGGCCAGTCAGCGTGTTAGTCTCCTAAACTATTTTTTTAATTTCTTTGAAGTTCAATCACATTTATGGATTTTGATCAATATTATCATAACTGCAATGATCCTGCAATAATTTCCATGCCAAATCCTGGCAGCTGGACTGGCAGCATGGCAACATCCGGTCACATAACCACAAACACTCTATACAGGAAACCCCCTCACACAAATCACAAATCACATCAATATTTACTCTTTGACTCATTGACTCTCTCCACCATCTGGTGCACAAACTGGGAGGGATTAGCACCCAACACCATTAGGCTGAGAATGTGCCTACAAGGGTGGAGGGGAAAGGAGAAGAAAAACACACCAAGGAATTATTCGAAACATCAACAGCAATACACTAAAAGGTTATCCATCTGAGCAAAATTCTCAGTCCGTACTGATTGCTAGAGTATCTGATAATGCAGTGAGGAATGCACAAATATGTACAATGACTAAATATAACCATTGCTTTACAAACCCGTGGCACAAAACTGGAAGGCTAGCTTTTTAGGATAAGACTCAACATTTCATCTGTATGTGAAAAACAGTGGCCATTCCTTTAAAGACAGCCATGTCCAAGGAAGGGATGGGGGAAGCCTCCATATCAAACTGAAATGATCGTCTTTTAACAGACGAGGTGGCTTAAGACAATGCTTTGTTAAGATTCACCCACTTACAATGTAATTCTTTCATCTTTTCATATATATATATATATATATATATGCAGTTCTATACTGTACACCCCCCCCTTGGTGTATGGGAGGTTTATTATGTACATCTACCTTGTATCTATGATACACAAGCAGTTGCTGACTCTCTCCAATGTGAAGCTCAGCACAATGAATCACCCGGCCTGTCTTCTGTCTATCAGTGAAAAGAGACCATCGCTAAGGAGATATTATTTGGGTGGTGATTCATTCTCATTACAGTATCACTGATGCTATAGTCTGTTGTTAACGATCCCTAAAAATGAAACCTTTGTTGTATACTGTACTTAGACAGATTTGGTTGCTGTTAAACGAATCACTGGAAACATAGCAATGCAAATTGTGATAACCCATGGCTAATGCAAGGTAGTTAATTGAATAATTTCAAATTGCTGAGCGATGTGTCTGGATTACATTTTTATGGATATTCATAGATTAAGCGCATTCATTGGTATCAATAAGTTGATGATTTATTTCATGTTTACAATGTTTTTATATTTAAACAATTAACAAGCAACACCTTATTTTCAATCTAGTCTAATGTAAACGGACAGAGTTTAAAGGCATCAAAGATAAATTGTGCAGTATAAGACAGAGTTCAATGTGTGTCATGTAGAAGGAGATGTGGTATAGTTTCCCACTATAAACTGAAAAAAATATTCATGCTAAATTTTGTACTTTAAGTCGGAAACAAACTATTCAATATAATTTCTCACTTGTGTTTTTAATCGGTGGAACTAATTGTGCATGGGTTAGTGCATACTACCTACCTATGATTGCATTATAATCAAACAGGTCTGTTAGTAGGTGATTAAAAAGTAAGTTAATCTGCAAAACACAATGTGGAAGATCAAACCAGTGCAGTAGACCGTAGAGATTTTGGGTCTTTTGATCATAATAACATTGTTGAGAGCAGGATAGAAGGTAAACCATGAAAAAGAGGATACAAGAGAGAGAGAGAGAGAGAGAGAGAGAGTATGTATGAAGATTGTTTCTATACCATGTGGTCAACTTCAAAAAAAGTAATTTTATTACATTGTTCATAAGTTTATTTTATTGTTAGAAATTGGAAGCATAGCCAGATTGCAATAGTCTGGGACTGTTTGTGTCATAATAGCAGTGATTGATACTGTTGGGTTTTGCGTAAATAAATCGTTTCGGTGAAAATTCAGTTAACATGTGCAACAGTGCAGCTGGATAGATGGACAGATGTTTTACAGATGTTCTCACAGCTGGTTGACACAGAAGCTTATTTGCTACTGAAAGTATCATAAAAGCTTTAAGTGTGAACTGACCTTTGTGAACTGACACAACATTCAGTTTTGCTTTTGGTTAAATAACTAACAGGAGTAGTTTATGTTTGATTATGTGGGGTGATTAAAGTAATAAATATTCACAAAATTGGGTTGTATTAAATGGGACTGGAATACTTGTGGGCTTTAGGTCTGGAAAATTGTGTCTTACCCTGCGTCTGTGCTGGAAGGGGATCTTATTTGGATCTTCTAGAATTCTTATCTTGTATACTGGGCCATGGGGGGTCTGGAGTCTGTTCCAGGAGACTGGGTACCAATCCATTGGACAGGGTGCCAATCCATTGCAAATCCTTTAGGATTCCTACAGGAATGTCCTTCACCATTTATTTACAATAAAAATGCTTTTTTCTATAAGAGAAACACAGGATTAGTATTTTATATTAACTATATACAGTATATCCATGTATACCAAGCAGATCTCATCAAATAAAGCTTTTTGTTGTCTTTACTGCCCCCTGGTGGTAATTGCATGTAAAATCCCACTTATACATCCCCCCCCCCACACACACACACTCAAATGCTTACAAACCTGAATCTGCACATGTCTGCAATCAAACGGATGAAGGCCAATTTAATGTGTGTGTGTGTGTGTGTGTGTGTGTGTCAGACCATTGAGGAACCTGATGGCTTGTGGGAAGAAGCTGTTCCACAGACTGGGCCCGAATGCTTTGGTGCCTTTTTTAAGATCTCAGAAGGATAGAGAGTGCGTGCTCATCCACAGTTCTGGTGGGTTTGCAGATGTGGTGTAAATGTCCATAACAGAGGAAACTGGCTAGACAGACTTGTGCAATGCAACTTAGCTGACAGTACTTAGGTATTTGCTTGAAGTCAAATCTGCACCATAAATCAAATCAAAATGTTGAGTAGAAGTTAAGTTACGAGTAGTTATGTGCCAGATTATGTCACAACATCTAGCCTTTTTTTTTTTTTTTTTAGCCCTTTTTCTCTCAAGGTGGTCATGGCTATACAGTACACATCACTCAACAGAGCCAAGCAATGTCATAGTTTACCATGTATAACTGTTCTCCAAAAAAAAAAGGAAATGTAGAGTACGAAAACTGAACCTTCAAAGATGAATGGACAGATTATTCGTTCTGTGGGAAGTTTAAAACCAGTTTGTCTCTATGTTCTGGTGCTAATAAAAAGTTGAAATGTGAAGTGCCACTATGAGATAAAACATGGGTTATTAGAGCTAACGTATCTGTAGCAGTCTGAGGTAAGGGAATGTCAGATACCCGAATTGACAGCTCGGTGTTATGCGCTAAAATGCCTCCTCGGGTACAGATTTCCTGAACTACATACTTGCTATAAAAATATGTATTACAACATAGAATATTTTATCATGAAAAAAACTGACTGGACATGATTTAATGAAAACTTTGCAGAACTAAGATATCTGTCTGTAGTTCAACCTGCACCATAAGTGAACTCAAAATGTCGAGAAATGTTATGTACCAGATTTTATTAACCACTTTAAAATAAGATACTAATAAGCTACTTGCCCAATGTGAGCAAACACATGCATATTCTCAAGGCTGAAATAACAGCGCTTAAATGGTATCAGTGAATTTTAACGAACTGGAGTTGTTTTAAGACAAAACTTAAAGTTTATCCAATTTACTTTTCTCATCTGTGATTCACTCTCTGATCATCAAACAGGAAGTGTATTTGGCTGACGACGAAAGAAGTCAAATTAAGCGGAAATAAGGCGTGAGATTCTCAAAATTTGATTTCTTTGCATTAAAAAGTTAGGCAATAAAAAACATAGGTTGAAAATATACAAATATACAAAAGAAGTTACAGAATATAATTGAATTTAAATAGAAATACATTAAAATATATATAAATTACACAGTATTTACAGAATGTATCTTCTCATCTTTTCATTAAGCATAAGCAGTTGAAGTGATAACCATTGACCCAACTATAGAGTTCAGACTGATATTATATGGTGCTTACACAGGATCGAGAGATTTGCGTGTCGTAGCTGGTTAATGAGTTCTCCACATCACATCCCCCTCCGCCGCTGTGGGTCCTGTGCCAACCTGACAGCCTGTAAACTCCAGTGGGGTTACGTCCAGATATGCGTGTGCGTGTGTGTGTGTATGTGTGTGTGTGTGTGCAGCTTCTTCAGCTTCCAGCTGGCAAGGTCAACATTCACTCTAATCTCTCTCTGTCTCTGTCTGTGTTTAGTGATTTCTCTCTCACAACTTTCCTCCAATTTCCATCAGTCTCCTGAACTTCGATGAATGTACTTTAATGTTTTCTTTTCTCTTTACTCTTGTATCCAACCTACACATTGCAGCAAATTACTGGTAAATGGAGCATAAAGCAGTATTTTAGAGAGATGTGGGCTCACCATTGGGCCACCACAACAGCTTTAATGCACCCTGGCACTGATTCCACAATTTTCTTTGAACATTGTTCTTCCAAAAAAAAATCGTCTTAGCTGATGTTTTGATGATGGTGGATTATGGCATACAGCTCATGAAAATCCAGGATCTCAACATTATTAGAATATTTAATTTCAAATTTGAGTAAATTACTATTGTTACTGTATAATACTGTATATCCCTCATGTTCAACACACCCTGCACAAGCAGGGCCAGCCACTGAAGCTCATCACTGAAAGAGTCTCCATATTCATGTAAAGTTTATTAAAAGGGTAGGAAAATGTGCACAAGCAACAGGAATGATTACAGACCTAAGGGGATTTTCAAGCAAAACCAATTCATGAACTCAGGAGGGTCTCATAAGGAGTGGAGTGGGGCTAGATTCAGTGCATCAAGAGCCACCATGCAAAGACATCTTCAGGACATGGATTACAACTGTTCTTAGTGTCAAGCCACTTTGTGTGGATTGTGTCATCTGCTGTGCTGATCCACTGTGTCTGCTCAAGTCCAAAGTCCATGCAGCTGTCGATTAGGTGATTTTAGAGCACCTCATGCTTCCATCTTCTGACAAACTTTATGGAGATGCAAATTTCATTTCCCAGCAGCACATGCCCCCATGGCCAAAACTATTATTAAATGGTTTGTTGACCATGATATGTCCGCGCTTGATTTACCAGCCAACTCACCTGACCTAAAGGCATTAGATTTGGGCTACTGTTAAAAGGAAGATAAGAAACACTTGATTCAACAATTCAGTTGAGCTGGAGGCTGCTATCAAAGCAACATGATCTTTAATACCATCTTTTTTCTACAACCATCTTTTTAACATCTAAAATTGACTGGACACTTATGGACACATTCATGCACACTTACACTTACATATTCATATTTTCATTTTTGGACCATTGCACAAGACACTTTAATAAGACACTTTGATAAGATACGTTTTATGCATATTTGCACACCCCCAGTCAATTTTACCTCATTTTTTTTCTTTATTGACACTAAATTTCTAAATGTGTATAAATTAAAAAAATTTCCTATATCTTCTATATTTTGCTATATTGTGAATGTCCTTATTTGTACATTTAAATTTTATTTTTATCCTAGTTAAATTCTATCGTATTTCTTTTTATTCATATTTCTTTCTTATCTATAAGCTTTTATTTTTTCACTGGCGGTCGTATAAGCATTTCACTAAAAGTATTGCCCTGACCAAGTATTAAGTGCATAAATCAATTTAATTTTCAGAAATTGGGTCTATAATGTATATCTTTTTTGATTGATAATGTAAGGATCAGCCCCTAGATGGCACCACTGCGCCTGTTTAGTTTAACTTTTGTTTGTAGTTTGCTTGTTTTCTGTTTAGCTTAAAACTTCAGTTCCCATAATGCGCCTCGGTCAGGTGACGTAAAAGCTCACCTGATTCGAGGCAAAGTTAATTAGTTTTAGTTAATTATAAATAGCCTGGCTGAACTCCAGTCAGGCGTCTAGCTTCCGTTACAGTTACCTTATATGTTTGGTTGTGCTTATATAAATAAAGACTCTTGTTTGAAACGCCAGTTCGCCTCCTGCAAATCATGCCGCGCACACACCCCCGACGAGGTAAGGGTAAAAAGCCGAAACGTGACAGCTATAAGGCTTCTTTCCCACCTGATCCCCCACTGTGTCATCAGGTGAGTTTTTAATATTATGTCCCATTCACTGCCCCAAAAAGTCCAAAAGATCATGTTCATGTTCCTTTTTAGAAAAGCAAGTACACACATACTAATATTATTAAAACTGTAAAAAAATCTTAGCAAATATAATGTGAAAATGTAATATATAATATTGTAACAGCATGAATAACAAACATAAAACACTGTAAATACATGTTGTACTATGATTTTGTATTTTTAACAGTCCTTTCCCTCTCAATATTTATTAACTTGCGTTATTGGAATTAAGGGTTTAAATAATAAAAAAAATAACTGGGGGTTTATGGATTTCCTACTTTTTCTTCAGCAGTCAATATGCAGTGTAATAAAATTCAACAACATCTTCCATGCTCATTCAAACTGGATGTGAATTCGTATAAATTTTAACATCACATTTTTACATGACATGTCTTCTCTCTCTCTCTCTCTCTCTCTCTCTCTCTCTCTCTCTCTCTCTCTCTTCAGGGCCATTTCCAATTATTCAGACATTAAATTGCACTGCTGCACTGCTTGACGTGTCCTTACATTACACCCAACACTGGCTGACAATGTCAGCTATAAATACCACACCACAGGGTGCGCTGGGACTAAAAACAAAAACCTTCCTGTACCCGCCGCCTCTGCGTATTCATGGCTGCACTCTTATAATGGAAATTCAAATAATCACTATAAGACAGGGTTGTTACCACGATCATTATTTCCACTGAGCTGGTTTGGATATTGGTGAATCACTTTTACATTTGCAGAGTGTATCGAATTAGGCTTCAAATGAGATAAACAATGTGGTTCTATTCTTACTCATTCTCCAGAGGCTCTCGTGTATGCGAGTTTCTGTTTTCCACTGCTTCTTTTGGCTTGATATATTTACCATCCAACTGGACAAATGGAGCAGTAGGAGAGGGGAGTGTGTCTCTGTGGGATTGAGCTATTTTATCCCTATTGGCAAGCATCAGACTGGAATGATGACTGGATCTCTTCTGCTTTTAATTCATGTGTGAATCTTATTCCCATATGTAGTACATTTTGCAATTTAAAGATTTTAAGCATGCTGATCAGTGGGCAAGCTCTGGATATCAATAAGTAAAATGTATTGTGGCCCACTGATTTATCAGTGATAAAAGATGTTATGTAAGGCAGATAAATAGGCCTGACACCCTGAATGTTCCTCTTGTACAACAACAACAACAAATCTGACCAGAATTGCACCTAATTTATGTGCTTTGTCTGAACTACCATATGCTCACAATGATTTATATCAACCGCTCCTGTTCTCTCTTGCAATTTCCAAAATTAGTATCTGCAAAGTCTCTTCCCTCGCTCCCTCTCTGTACTCTATTTCTTTGTATTCCCTACAGTAAGCATTACAGCAGGACATTTTACTGCACACAGATTTGCTGATGCACATTTATGGAGACTTTGCAGTTTCTCTAACTGGATACCTACCCCAACTCTAAATACTTTTTAATGATAGTGTGCATATTAGCCAAAGGATTAACATACATTTATTTACATGAAAACCTATTTGTCCTTTGTTAGTTCTGGGAAACCAGTCAGACTACATTTTAGCTCCTAACTACAGTCAAGGAAAAAAATCAAGAAAAATTGTTCGTTTGTGGGATGTCCACTGATTTGTGAGCACTATATGATTCTGAAAAAGTCCACAGGGAGATGGAAAAGGTTGACCACAATGTGTAATATAGTATACACTCCCATTCTACTTGTCTTCTGCAGAGGAAATCGTGAGAATATAGAAAAGTAGTTTTAAGTCTTTGCTTGACTAATAAGCACTTTTGAATAATGGCTTTTAAGCAGCATCTAGACCACTGCCTTGCTTTGGAGCCCAACAAAAATAAAGATATAGAAATTGAAGACTAGAGAACCACTTGCTCACTTACTCATTCATTCACTCACTCACTAATTGTCTATACCACCTTATCCTGTATGGTTGTGGGTGGCCTGAAGCCAAGCAGGCATACTGTAGGGCCTGAAGCGGGGTACACCCTGGATGGGGTGCCAATCCATCACAGGGCAATAGGGGACTAGATAAGCAGTGCAATATAAATATATTTTATTTTTATTAACAAGAAGTACAAGACTAAATAGATACTCTTACGGATAGATATGACGAAAAACTCTTCACTTTCTCACTTCTTAATTTATTGGTTAATGCCTGACTGCCTCTCTCTCTCCCTCTCTCTTTGTTTGTGTGTATATATGAAACTGATCAGTCTCAAAAGAGTGAGGGCTGAAGTTGCAATAGTTCCTATGTTGTCTAACAATAATAAGACCTACAGCATTTTATTTTAACTGCCATCTGTTTTAAAAAAAATGGGGGCACAGTATAAATATTTCTATCAATATTTATATATTAAGATTTATTAAAAACAAACCAACATCAGTATCTGAAGTACTACAACTTCACTATTAATTCACATTTCCCTACTTTTAGGAATTGCTTAATATTTATATATTACCCTCAATTGCCATTTCATAATCTTTGAGGTTTTTTGCAAAGCACAAAACATGAATGTCAGCATGACATATTTTGGTTACATAGTCCAACTCTGACCAGGATAGTTCTTTAGTTCTTCAATACAACACCAGGTGCTTCTTGGACACATCATCAGTGATGAACCCGGGGTCATAGGATGTTTCGGGTCTTTGATCATCAAACACCCTCGCTCGGGCGACCCAGCCAGGGGTGATCAGCCCCCGACTTGTGTCCAAGTGGCCCACTACTCCACGGACCCCCCCTCCGGACCCATAACCATCTTGAGGCCTTCTCAGCAGCCTCTGTGATGGTTTTAATGGCTCTTCTGCACAGCTGTCCTTTTACTCCAAGGAGTTTAAGCATACATGGTAATGATTGTCCCGCAATGCGCCGGCACCCAACCTCCACTGGCTCGCAGCGAGCTTTCCAGCCTTTGTTATGGCATTCCAACACTATTTCTGCATATTTGGCCCTATACGCTCATGGGCCTCCTCCAATATATCTTCCCAGGGGACAGTAAGTTCAACCAGGACCACTTGCTTTGATGCATCAGATCTTAACGCCATGTCTGGGTTCAATGAAGTGGTCAAGATGTATTCTGGGAACTTTAGCTGTCTCCCCAGGTCGGCTTGGAGTTTCCAATCTTGAGCAGTATTGAGAAGCCCTCCAGGTGGACTTGGCCGTTATGCTGCAGCCGTGCCTCAGCTCTGCTGATGGCTTCCTGTGCCTTCCACTTTCTTCCAGTTTTCAACAGGATTCCTGTGGAAACCACCTTTGTATCAGAGGAGTCCCGGTACATCATCACTTCCCTGGCGTGTGTAACCTTAAACTCTTCTGACAGGCCGCTGATGGGAAGCTGCAGAATGGTGGAATGGCCATACAGGGCAATGCTGCTAAGGGATCGAGGGAGCCCAAGCCACCTCCGGAGGAACTTGCTGATGGTACGTTCCAGCGTCTCCACAATGGACATGGACACCTCGTAGATAAGTAGGGGCCAAAGAATCCTTGGAAGAACTCCATGTTGATAGATCCAGGTTTTTAATTTCCCTGGTAGCCCCGACTTGTCTATTGCTGCAAGCCATTTTGTCAAATCAGCCCTGATTTGCTGTAGTGCTTCTGTGTCTCTTAAGGAGCTATTAAAAACCTTGCCCAGGCTCTTGACAGGTTTTTCCATCACCGATGGAATTGGTGTACCTCCTATAGTAAAGCGGAACCGAGGTTCTTTAGGACTAGAGACCTGGATTTGGCTGGCTTGAAGCTCATCCTCGTCCATGAGACGAGTCTTTCTAGCCCCTGGAGTAGCCATCTGCAGCCTGGAACAGAGGTTGTAGTCACTGTGAGGTCGTCCATGAAGGCTCTTATGGGGTTTTGACGAGTACCAGATTTTGATAGAGGTCCTCTGCACTCCACCTCTGCTGATTTCACAATCATGTTCATAGCCAAGGAGAAGAGTGG
>JAOTQY010000003.1:17189463-17204585 GCA_026413445.1 Dolichallabes microphthalmus
CTGGGATAGGCTCCAGGCCCCCGCGACCCTGTATATAAGGATAAAGCGGTACAGAAAATGAATGAATGAATGAAAGTACGATCCTCTAATAAAACAAAATTTCCCTGCCAGAATCAGTATCAGTAGCAATCAGTAGCAATATTACATACCAGAAAAGTATTTCTATCTATCAGTGTTAAGAAAAAGGGCCTGTATTTGTACAATTGTTTTTTTTTTTTTTACTCCTTTATGGTCCAGTGGCCATTGGAAACAGTCATTGTAGTTCTCGGCTGACAGCACTGGCACTTAACATGATGTTTGGATTTATAATTTTTTCCCCCTGCCTGTGACTCGCCTGTTTGCTTGCACTTTTTCCAACATGTCTGATTCACAAGCTGTTTTTGTTTATGGGGTTGGTGATCACTAATAGTTAAACGAGGAAAGATCAAGATAAGTTTCATGAAGGATACGAAATAGCCCACTCTTTTGCCTCATGTGCAATTACTGAGGTCACTCATTTGAAGAATTAGCATTGTGAAATGAGGCAGATTTAAGGGTTGGATATTGTTAGTGACAGAAATATTTGGCAGTATTATAGTCAATTCCTTTCCCCCCTCCATCAATATAGATAAAATAGCTTGTTTTCTGAGGCTGCTGAACTGGACAAACCATACCAGAAAAAAAGGAGAAACACACCCATACACTCATAAAAAGGGAACAAAATGAATTTCACAATGTAAGCACTTGAAGGCTTTTGGGAAAATGGTTCAAAAACAAACATTGGCTTTTTATGCTGAAGATGGCCCAGATATAAGCATGGGTGTGGCAGTATTGATCCTTTTTGGATTTCTGCCTATAAAGTACCTTGACACATCAACCTTTTGAAAACCTGAATATATTTAACCAAAATTATGTGGAGATGGTTTAACTGGAAAGATTTTTACTGTACACAAGTCTGTTTGTTACCTGTAAATAACAATTAAATGGTCTTCGGTAGAGAAAGATATTAAAAAAAAAAAAAAAAAAAAACATGATGTAAAACATTTAACAATGCAGAATCTGCATAACATTCTCTGTGAAAAGTTCAGATTAGATTTTAGATTGGCACTTTAGCATTACATTACTTCCTCTGCTGTTGCATGCAGGATTCACTCAGTCCAATCGTTAATAAACAGTCACACAAGTCAGTCATCTGACTTCCTCTTGCTAAGTGCTGCCTACTGAATGTGGCCTGTGTGGAATCTCATGGGTGGAGCCTTTAAAGCAAGATCATAATGACCTCATTATACTGTACACACAGGTTAAACTCCGTAAATGTCAATACAAGTGGATTAGCAGTATGACTTATTTCATAGTGACTAAGTAAAAATGAGTACAAAGTGCTAAAGTACAGTAACATTTTTTACACATTTGCATTTTAATGCAGTGAAGATCATTGTCCCTATCTAAACACACAGTACATATGTGATCTTGTAGTTTTTTTTTTTCTTTTATAGCATTATAATTCATAAAGGAAAAAATAATCAAATATTGCCACATAGTGAACCATGAACGGACAAGACTTAAAACATCTTCCTGGAGGCATCCATGAATCCATGAAAAGTGTCATTTCAGAAGGCACTATCTTATTTCGATTCATCAGCATCTCCACAAAATGAAGTTTTGAAGTCACTGTTGGTTTTGGCTGGGAGAAGCGAGATGAGTCGGTGTGTGGACAGTGTCCATGGGGAAAGCCTGTTTGTATGTGGGGTCACAGCTTCCTGCTTTCCTGCTCTGCACAGGAAATGCCTGGCCTGTCCAGAAACTCTAACAAACAATGGATTGCTTGCTTAGAATCTCTCAGTTCTGAGGCACTGTATGCCTGAGAGCAGTTCTGCCATATTTAACATAAATATGTAAAACAACAAAGAAAAATGATCACCTACAGTGTTGAATTCACTTCTGTGGGGTTTGCTTGTTTGTTCAAGGCATCCATTCAATTCCAGAGATTATTGCTGTGCATTAAAGTTGGTCAGTGAAAAACAGTGAAATGTTTCTATATCATGACATGATTTTAGAAGCAATAGCTTTGTGGAAAAATATAAAACAACATCTCCAGATCACCCTTATCAGGTCTTTATAGGTTACAATTTGCAGCCATCATGAATCATTAATACTTGTGAGATCATTCAACCTTGCTGTGTATAGAGAGTATAAATGAAATGAAAACACATGACATCAACACAGTGAGAAGATTATCAGCAAAAACAAATGTGCTTCTTCTCAGAGGCTCAAAACTGAGATGTTTTCAACACTGAAAGCATTTGTACTGTTATGATGATATTAGTGCATCAAGCAGAAATACGTTAATGGCTTTAAGCCAGCAAAGCCTGGGGCAAACACTAGCAACACCTTTGTGCATATGAGAAACAGATTTTTACACAGACTCAGCTTTTTGCTGCTCTTAATGTGTTTTTCCTCTTTTCACATCCATTAGTATTGTCACGCTTATATAAATTCAAATTATTATGCATATTTACCACTAAACAAAAACAAAAAAGGAGCAATTAGAAAGATTACCTATGGTTTAAACAAGGCTGAATTCGGTAAGGACAAAAACAGGAATGGGCACCAGTTGTATGAAAAGAAGGCATTCTTAAAGTCTATAATATTGCAATTGCCTTGATTAAACACGTAAATTATCTGCAAATGTAAACAACTATTTAGGCACATGGCTCATAATAGAATTCAATGACACCGAAGGATAAGCTTTTCCACCCTGAACAATTCTGAGTTGATTGTTTTAATTTAAACGTCATCAGAAAGTTCTTTTTTAACTAGCTAAATGAACTAATTTACTACATTAACAATGCTGTTTGACTACCTGCTGATGGTGATGCCAAGTGAGATTTAGCACACTATCCAAAGAGACTGATGCAGCAGTGCTTAAATCCTCTAGTCTCTCCAGCTCTATCCCCTCCTCATCTATTACCGCCATCAGTGGCAGCATGCTTTATGTCATCTTGTAAATGGCCCTTTCCCATCCCAACTCAACAAAGCTGCACCATTTAGCTATATTGCTGTCTGCATTGAATTCATTTGCTATGCCACTACTTCTGTGCTGAATTTCACATTACTGACATTAACTGGACTAGACTGCCTCTAATGTCTCACAGAAGCAGAGAAAACATCAAGCAACAATTTCATTAAAAAAAAACCATGAAGATTTCAATATATGAGTGCATGTGTGTTTCAGGGTGGAGTTTTCCCTTGATGTTTTCCATCATTGATATTCCTCATGTATATAAGATCATTTGCCAGTTTACTTTACTTGTCCAGTACTGTGTCCATTTTAAAAAGAATAAGTAAGCAATTATTTAGCAATTACAGCGTAGGTACCTATTAAACTGCCAACATATTGTATTTGGGGGTGGCTTTAAAATGAATTAAACATTCACATAACTTAGCAGAGAAATTGATCGTCTACAAACACATAGTAATATTTTTACGACTTGTCAGTTTATTACACTGAATGTTTTGACAGATGCCGATTGTTTCCACTCTAAGAAGAGCAAGTAGGGGTGCGCAAAGGGACTGACCCAAAGGCACCTTTACAAAAATAGCTACACTTTGAGTTTGCTGAAGTTTGAGAAGGGAAAAATTTTTACGGGAGGGACCATAATGTTCATGACTGCTATATTGAGATGTTATTGTATGAGTTTTGTCACAGGATAAAGCTAACACAATAGTATACTCTCTTTATTGGTGTAAATACTTTTTTTAAATATTCAAATTAAAACTCTTTTTTTGTGCAAATCCAGCAAGAAATGTTATTGTCATCGCAGTCACAGTACATTCAGCAGGTTCTAAAGAAGCTAACCTGAACTCAGTTGTGACCTTACCTTCTGATGGCAGACTGGGTCTCTATACTTGATGTAATATCCATTTCCTGTAATAAAACAGTGAACCCAAGGCTGGCTGTAGCATGGTTTGCCTCTGACTTATTTAAAATTCTTTCAATTCACAATAAAACCGTAAGTACATTATGCCAAAGAAAGGAGAGACTGGATCATAATCGTAAAAGAAATTCAACCACAACCTGCACAGACCCACTTGGATTGGAAGTCCTCATAAGTCGAGAACTTTAATACTGATCAAAGTCATTATGATCCTGATGACCTTTGCAAAAGCTGCCATCTTTCACTATTATCCCAGCATGGAAGAAGAAAAAAAAAACATTCCTTGGAGTGACCAGTTTATCAAGTATCATAAAACAATGGTGCTCTCATAAATTAATCAAATACTGTACAATCTCACATAAAAATGACCTGTAATTCAACAAGAGGTAGCTTTCTTTTTGTTCCAGAATCACTGAATTAAAGCATTCCATGCAAAGTATGTAAGACTTGTTCGGTGCAAGTGCACAACCTTTCTGTAACAATGCAATATGGGCACTTGAAGAATCCTACAGATGATTTCTTTTTCTTTTATTCACGAACAGACTCCTAGGTGTAGCCAAGATTCTCCATTTCACTGCGGTAGCGCTGCTCAGATACTTTGCTCTTATGCTGTTTGCTCTCCAGGTGCAGGCGGAAGTCAGCCTCATCGCTAGCACCTGAGTTGCACATGGAGCAATAGAACTGCCCGCTTGGAGTCACACACATGGCCAAGTCACGTGGGATTCTCTGCCTTGGTCGTGGGTTGTAATATGGCCCTGAAACTGACATCCAAGAAAAATTATAAATGTACTTACGGAACAAAATACCATCTGCAGACAATATATCTGCAAATAACACAAGTACTCTTACAGTCAACCTATACTTGTGCTCATTTATGCTGTTGATGTCAACTTCAGATATTTGAATGGGAATAAATGTGATCTTAGTCACTTGACAAGGTTGTGGTTACGAGATGGTCTGGTATGAGTATTTCAAAAACTTTTGATTTCCAGTCTCTAGACTTAACACAGAATGATGCACAAAAAAAAAACAGTGGGTGACAAACATATTATTTCATCATTACAAAATTGTATTTTATAGTTCTCTCAGAACATACTTATAGTCATCAGCACCCTAAACCCACTGAGCAAGCCAAAGGTGGCATGGGGAGAAAAAGCAAAGGCTTTTTGTTGAGAAAAATCTAAAATATTTTACTACCCCTTGAAAATAACATGATATGTCCCAAAGTGTTTGGTCACCTATCATGTGTTTGACATCCATCCAAATGTGATTGTTGAACATTCACTTTCAGATTTGGTCCCCCATTTGCTGCTTTAATAATCTCCATTTTTTTTTGTGGGAATATGTTCCACTAGATTTTGTGGCATGGGTGAAGATTTGCTCATTAACCCAGAAGTGAGGTCAGGCCATGATGATGATGGGTGAGGAGGACTGAAGTGTAGTTGGTGTTCCAAAGGTGTTCAGCTCTGTGCAGGCAACTCAAACTTTCCACGTCATGTCTTTTCCCTTCTTGTGAAGGAAAACCATAAAGCTTTTTTCTGTGCTTCCAACTTTGAGGCAACAGTTTGGGGAAAGTCTACATATGCACTTGATGGTCAGGTCATAAGTGTGATCGTCAGGTCATATAGGCGTGATGGTCAGGTATCCAAGTACCTGGACATATAGTGTAATTCCACCAGCAAGTATTGCTTCTTTAACGAGCAATCATATTTTCTTTAATTACATCCTGACTGAATAAGTTAACGTAATTATCACCATTGCAGATGAGAGGTATATACAATGACGTGAGGGACTAAATCACATTTTATTTTAAGATGGAATTTATGCTGCTATTTTTGGACCAGCATTTTCAAAATATAACTAAACCCAAGGCCTGGGTGTACCCTGTGTCATGTGATTCATCTGAGAGAAATGTGGCATCTGCAAATGTGTATGTGTGGGTATGGGAGAGGATAGTGTGTTTGAAAAGGTCAGTAAGGGCAAGTGTGTATGATCGAGACCTGCCACCATGCGGGTGATGCTCAAAGGGGCAGATTGACGTGAGCTGGAAGATCGGTTTGCAAACACCAAAGGCCTGGCACTGTGTATAGCAAGAATAGTGCAGTATCCACAGCACAGCCAGCTATCACTGAACTCTGCAGCCAGCTGCTGAAAAAGATACGGCTGCCAAAACACAGCTCAGAAATGTAGCGTTTAACGTCACTGCCTTGACCACAGGCCAGAAACTAAATCCAATCTCCATGCAACAGTGGAAGCATGTGACAGTCACAAATGGACTGCTATCTAAAGCAGCCACAATATTGTAAGTCAATTACAAAGTAAAATCAAGTGTTTGGAGTGTTTTGTTCATTTATTCTAAAATAAAGACTCTGATACAGTATATATACCCATACATTCATACAGAAACAGGCATATATCAATATTCATATTCACATATACACATCATATACTGATTAAAACCGCTCATAATCACTGTTACAATTCTGTGTACCTGGCATAGTACTGCTCAAGTGGGTCCTGCAGTTCCTCAGTTTGTACTCATTCCCTTCTTTCCTGGAACGCCTCTGCGTTTGGTCTGCTGCATCCCTAAAAATATAATTCTCAATAAAAAACTGAATAGCGCCTAAGGACCATGCTTCACACAGACATACGTGACAAATCTAAACTGTTTAAAAAATACAAGATTATTTGAACCCCATCCCAATGGCATACGCAAACTAGTCTAGGCTCGTTAGGCTGAAATGATCAAAAGCTGAACAGCAGGATGTGGTGTCTTGTGCTACAGTAGTTATCAAACTTATCCCACTCCAGACATTTCAATGTGGTTCCCAGTTATCAGGCGAAAAACAGGCAGAAGATAAAGCTAAACGGAAAACACTTTTCCGTTATGCAAATATCCCCGATAGGTATAAATTTTATCTTTGACTTAAATTTCCCTACAGTAAGATCGAGTTGCTATACAGTAAATGCGCTTCTGGGCTGGTTCAGAATTTGATCATATGAAATGTCCATTGTTCGGTAACTATTTCTGATCCTGGTCAGAGGGGTAGAAATACAACTGGAATGTAATGTCCATGGAATGGGATACCATGTGCAATTTCACACACCAATTCATACTTAAGGGCAATATAGAGTACCCAATTCTATTAGCATGACAAAGTGGGAGAGGAATTCTACATATACTGTACCAGGATCAAACCACGGGCCATGGAGCTGTAGATCGATTTTCGTTTCATAATTTTTAATAATTTTCAGCATTTTAATCCACATTTTAAACAAAACAATATGTCCAGAGAATACTCATTGAGCATAGCCTCCCCTCTGTATCTTCAACCTAACACAGTAGTGTAATTGTTTACTTAGTCCCAAACTAGGAGCAACATCGTCATTCTTAATGTTTACTTTTTTTTGCTTTTGATGTTAAGTGGCATGAAGACACTCACGAGGAGCTGCCGTTGTGCTGAGCTTCTGCAAGCCGAACCCGTTTGGCATGGTTTTTGCCCTGGTAATGAGCATGAGCTACAGCGGGGGAGCTGAAAGACGCATCACACAGCTTGCAGTAGTCATTCTCTGTGGCCAGGATGACCCTGCTGGGGCCGATAAAGGACGCCTGCATTGGGGGAGAAGCAATGCGAGAATGGCTCTGATTACTATCGCACTGGTTTCACTGAACGAAGGCTTACAGAGTAACACCACATGATCAATGTGCAATTAAAACTGTGGCTATTTTCCAGCTGAGTGTACAGAATGCAGCATCTATATAATAAAGAAGAAAACAAAACATTTTTATGTCTAATATTTCAATGCGAAATTATATGATTTTCTTTATAATACTATACAAAGGGTATATATGCTGTCTGAATAGCTTTTTATTTAATGAGTTATATAACAAACGTGTGCTAGGGTGAAGGTGGAGAACTATACAGTAGAGAACTGAATTAAATGAATGGAAAGCAGGTGGTGGTGTTGAATACAGTATGCAAGGGGAAAAAGACATATGTGGGTGGATGTTTACCGGCTTGCCCACTGCAGTGCCAGTCTCTGTAGGTGGAGTGGAGAGGGACTGCTGTGAAACAGGCTCTACTTCCTCTGGTATTCGTATAGGCGGTGGCTGTTGACTACCAGCATAAAAATTCCTTAGCTTCTTGCTGTGATTTTTTCCCTGCATCAAAACAAAAGCATCTGTTAGGAAGAATGTAGTACATGTATTATGAGTATTGTTGTTAGTTTCTTACACCACAATGCTGTTGTGAATACTTAAATGGAACAGTAGTTCCCAGTGCAAGGCACATCACGATACATATCAACACATACAGTAATAATAAGCTATTGACACGCTGCAAAATTAAATAATAATAAACATATTGTAAAATTTTGTTATTTAACAAAGGAAACATTCAATTATTGATACCGTGAAGCTTTTCTTTTCAAAGAATATTCAGTATGTTCTGAACCACATGGAAAGTTTTGCTAACATGACAAGATTTTTTTTATTACATTTTTATTTTGAAAGAAAGAAACAAAACAATGATGAAAAAATGCCTGTTTATACCTGATATAACCTGAGAAATATTTTTTATTACCTTATTTTGTAGGTATTCCTTAACATTAAATGCAGCTAAATACTGAGCTTTTATAACATCTTTATAACATATTATTGTTATTTGTCACATACACAACCATACATAGTACAACAGGAAGTAAAATGCTTAATCACATATCAGTATGTGATTTTTACCTGATAATGTGCCTGTGCTTGCTGGGGTGAATTTAGTGTTACGTTGCACAGTTTGCAGTAGAGAGGTCTACATAGGTCCTCTAGTGCAGTGTCCTGATCACTGCCCGTTGCCTGAAACTCGCTCTCAGGCGGCATGGGGCTGGAGCCAGAGGGTGCTGTCATGGCAGGGTTTGGGAACAGCTGAAGGGTAGGGGGAGGTTTGGCAGAGAGCGGACTGCAATGGGGAAAAGCGAGAGGTTCCGGAGGCATCAGAACAGGTGCTGGACCAAGAGTTTGGGTAGGAGATATGGGTTGGAAGGACTGAGGCTGCTGCTGACCCATTAGGTTTAGAGGAGGCTTCAGGACACATTCTGAACCTGAAAGGAAACATTTAAGTCAAGATTGGTTTCAAAAGTAGAAATTCACTTGATTCATTCATTGCTTTAGGCTGGTCAGGTTTAACTGAAGCCAACCCTGGGATGACTTGACAAAAGGAAAGAACTGACTGGTCCACCTTTTAGTGTAAGGTGGGTGAAAACTGCAGATGTAGAGGAGCCCACATGGACACATGGGAACATGAGAAACTCACACAGACAATAATACCAACTCAAGATTTAACTGGGAACCCTGGACCTGTGAGCTTGAACCAGGCTGCACGTTCTCCATTGACTTCAGCAAGGTATTTCTTTCTGCACAACTTCACTCAATCTGTGGTTTTTCATTATTGTGTCATTCTAAGATTCTTCCACAATCGAGACATTATGGAAAATGTTAGTAATAGTTTGGATACCACCAATCATGCCACACCAGAATCCTTAAAATAACATTTATCCCATTCTGTTGGTTGAGGTGAAACCTACCAGATACTGCTGCCCCTTATCTGTATATTATCTGATGATTTTATGCACTTAATTGTTGCCATGAATAAATGAAAAGGGAAGGTTGTACAGGTTTTCCTAATAAAGTGCTCTTGGGGTGTATATACACTGATTGGCCATAACATTAAAACCACTGAGAGGGGACATGAATAATAAGGGTTATCTTGTTACAATGGCACATGTCAAGGGGTGGGATATATTAAGCTGCATGTGAAGTCAGTTCTGTTAATGTGCTGCAGGCAGGAAAAATGCAAGCATAAGGATCTAAGTGACTTTGACTATGGCCTAACTGTGATGGGTGAATGACTGGGTGAGAACGTCGCAAAAACAGCAGGCCTTGAGGGATGTTCCAGATTAGTTAAGTTTAGTATCTACCTAAAATGATTCAAGAAAGTAACCAGTGAACTGGCGACAAGGTCATTGGCTTTTTGATGCGCTCAGGGTGTGATGGCTAGCTTGTCTAGACCAATCTCAGAGTAGAGCTACTATAGCACAAACTGCTGAAAACGTTAATGGTGGTTATAATAGAAAGATGTCAGAGCACACAGTGAATTGCAGATTGGTGCATGTGGAGATGAATACCACAGACTAGTCAAATTACCCATGCTGACCCCTGTCTCCCTTCAAAAGGTACTACAATGAGCATCAGAACTGGACTATGGAAAAATAGAAGAAGGTGGTCTAATAAATCACATTCTTTTACATCATGTGGATGGCTGTGTGTTTGTGCATCACTTTATACTGTGAATGGATGGCACGAGCGTGCACCACAGACAGAAGGCAAGCCGTCAAAGTCAATATGATGCGTTGGGCAATGATCTGCTTTGAAAAGCTGGGTCCTGGCTGTCATGAGGTTATTACTTCAACACATCTTCCCTAACAGAGTTGTGAACAGAATACAACTTTTGACTATGCTGAATGCATCCAGTGGTAGAAAATGAGCTTTTCTATAAGAGCAACAACCTACAATGGTGTTGACAACTCATTGAGAAATAATGCTTCCACATTCAGCCATCAAGTTACTCAACTATTATTCTTTTGTACATTTTCCTATAAAGATATTATCACAACTTCCCACAACTCTGTTTTGTGCAATATTCCTGGCTCTTGTTATAGTCCATGTTATTCCAGAAAATATGCAGCTGTGTTTTTGGGAAGAGTGGAGTTATAGGGTAGAGAGTGGTCAGCTGTTATTCTGTTGCTGTCTGATGTATCCACTATGATGTATGAATTTCAGTGTAATCCTGAGAACAATGATTGAGGAGACGAAAACAGAATGTAAAGAATTATTTCTAGTCCAATGGACAGAGAATGTCTCTGTGCCAAAATAGCTTGTTGTCAGGGGTAAATATAGCACATTTCATTAACAATAAAGAAAGAGCATGCTTAACTACAGTAGGTCAAATAAATATATACATATATATGATTTCAAATTATAAGGCTTTGGAAGACCATTTGCTGTATTGTTTCAAGCTTTCTGCTAATTGGAACAAAATGAACTAAAGTCATTCCTATTCCTCCACTCTGCGAGTTAGAAGGCAAAATGTGATATCTCTTAGTCATCAGAGAATACAAACCTAAAATATATGGTTGCAAGCAACGATGAACGGGCCCAAGCACTTGTGGCACTTCAACTCGGGCACACCACACAACCTATGTGCCTGTTGAGCAGGTTAAGACCTCCAAAAAGACAATTCCACACCGGTGCACCGTACAACCTTTTTAACACGCTGATGTCACTGAATATGGCGTAAGTTTAAGGCATCGTCACGGCTTTCTGGTGTGTCATCGCCAGCTGTGTGCCTTTTGAGAATGCTATGACTTCTAAAAAGCCCTGATGTCACTCAATGTGGGTCAGACTGTACTTTTTTAAGTCATCCTGAAAAAATTACTTGAATTTACAGACACACAAAAAATGCAACTGCAACAACACTAATAAGGGAAGCAGATAAAAAAATCTTTCATTTTGTTAAAGGCTGTACCTGTAGGCATCTATAATGCAAGGTGCAATGAGTACATGAGAAGGTAAAGGTAGAAAGCACCTGACACTGCAGCTTGTCTTACAGAACATTTGAAAGATATTTGTTTCCAGTTTGTGTTTCAGACAACAACCAGTATTACGGCAACACAAACAGATCCCATCTATTTAGAAATTTCACTGTGATTCTACCGACTGGCTGCAAAGAAAAACTTTGCATTGAACCCTCGACCATAGAGGTGCAAGACGCCCAAGGCGGGAATCAAATGCTCAACCCTGGAGGTTCGAGACCACAACGCTAACCACTACACCACCTTGCCACTTGTTAAGTATCATGATGATTACAATTTTTATTGCACAAAAGGCCAATTTAACATTCAGGAACCAATATGTTGAGATGCTCAGTACTGAAGAGAGCTAATAATGTGGTGATTGATTTATTTAAGGAAAAGTGCAGTTTGAATAGTCCAAACGTGGGAAAAGCACACAGGAGAACTCCATCATGATATTCCTGCATTCATCAGTCACACATGACCATATAGCACATGTAATGAAAAAGCCTTTGATTAAAAACATCAGCCCACAGCTGCATTATACATAGGCTATTTTTCATATTTATATTGCTTGTTTACACAACATGCTAAATGATAGCATTGTGTAAATGTTTCTCTGCGAAAATCTTGCATTTTCAGTATTGCACCTTTAAAATGATGCAGTGCATCATTGATTTAAGCTCCGCAGCGCATAAACGCTGTAGGCTACTGTACCTGGCCGAGCGAAATACCCGCTGCTGTTTCCGTAAGTTACATGCTGGAGCTGATAGATATCGCAGTATTCCGCACTCTCATATAGCGCATCTTCTTTCCTTCCGTTCATCGCCATCTTCGTCGCATCGTTCAAAGCTCGCTGCCCAACTTCTTCCAGCCACTCTAGGAAAGGCAGAGGAGGGACGATCAAGAAGGACTGGAAGGAAGAGTGCTGGGGACACAGTCCTGTTCGGGTGTCCCTACATTTTCACCGTATGATGTCGTCTTAAAATACTACCTGTAAAATACGACGAAATGCACAAGGCTTAGTGTGAATTTCGTGGAATTCCTGAAACAGACCCCCTCCTCTACTGTGGATTGGTAGAGTCCATTTCCTACCGAGAAAAGAAGTCAAAAATTGTGATTAACAGTTCTGTCAATTACTTCAGTTTAATAAGTCGGTAAACTAAACAAGAAACTATTAAACGAATAGACAAACATACAGAAAGTTTTAATGTTTATTGTTAACAACAATAATAATACAATTTAATCAATCCCATACATTATTTATTTCTCTCTTAACAAAAAAAAATAAATTAATTAAAATCGGATCCAAAGTTTGCACATACCTAATTAATACAACTTTCACTCTCAGATTAGATGTTACCCATTACCTCATGTGTTACATAGGTTACAGTACATACAGTATATAGTGTTACAGTACATCAGATTATGTAATGTTACATACAGTATGTCACATTATGTGTTACATATGTTTAATTACATACATGTTACGATACGGATTATTATGTTATATGTTACATTATCTGTTACATATTGACATTAAATATATACAGTAAACCAGATTATTATGTTACACATGTTTACATTATATGTAGTACATTTTTAGTACAGTAAACGATACGTTTGTATCAACAAGATGGATTTTGAGTTTACTGTCAAGTCTGAGAGTTTAAATGAAAGAATATTCCCAAACTTGACATCACAGAAATTTGCTTTCACTTTGCGCTCTCGTTGTATTTATCAGATCGCTGTAAACAGTGGAACAATGCATGGTGGATCGTCCACGTGCCGTTTTTTATTATGCCGCATTACATCACAGTCGTGTCCGTGTTATCTTTCCCCTGCAGTGTGTCGGTGCTAAGGGCAGACAGCAGAGTTCACTGAAGTTTCCTGAGAAATCCCAACATTCTCGCTAGCCTATCACAACAGCACATCTCCTCGCGCACACCGCGTCTCCATCGAGACCTGCTACGCTGCTTTTCATGGTTTCTCAAGCTTATTCACATGAAGTAACCTCTACGAGATATCTATGACAGCTGTTTCTTCATTCCTGGAATAAAAGACCATGTAGGAGAGATTATGTACTTCGTTCGTGTACAGTAATGCGTGGTTTCTACTTTAAGAAGACAAACGAGATTAGCTGCCTGTCGTTGCTATGGAGAGCCTGCGTCTATCGGGCCGGGCCGGGTAGGCCCAAGAAGCGCCTGCGTGGTGGAGTTGCGTCTGATACCGAAGGAGGGAACGCCAAGAGCGGATTACACACAAAAACGGTGCCTTAGCTCTTCCATAAACGCTATCTCATAACTTTTGAACCTCGTTGTTTATTTAGCCGCAAAAAAGTGTCAGAATTTAACAAAACGAGCAGCTATTTGTTCCACTAATCGTTTAGGAATTCTGAATTTGGACACGAAGTTATCAGAATCAGGAACCTTAGGCTAGTTAGCTTGGTGGCTATTTGGCGCCTCTTGTTAGCCAATAGGCTACGTTATGCTTACCGCAGCTCCAACGGCGAATTAAGTATTTGATATTCATACCGAGATAAAAAAAAAATTAAATGACGTTTGGGGTTCATTATCTAATCTAGCTACCCGAATAAAAACACATTTCAGTTATGCATTAGCTTAATTCAGTTGTATTTAGTGTTTTCGCTAGGACACTCCCATTCTAATTAGCGTGCTAGCTTCCTTCGCCAATGTTCGAGCTCGGGCGTCGGGTTAGTCATGTAGCTAGATGACTACTGGTGATAGACGGTATAAACATGTTTTACATATTTTCACCTCAATGAAGAATGACGTTTAGTTAGGACGAAAAGTAAGTAGTTTGCCGACAAATACAACTATTTGTAATACATAATAGATTTAGTGTCTTGCCTTCTTCCCTTTTTTTTTTACTTGATGCGGGACATGACTTGGCCAGCCGGTTCGCTTAGCTAATTTCGTTTTAGCTAGCTTGGCAAGATAAATCCCGAAGGCGGGTGTAATACTAGCTAAATACATCTATAAACGGTTATAAAAGTCATTTATACTACTTGTTAAGATTTAAATGTGAAAACTAATTTTAAAACTGGTTTTCGTACATGTCTAAAGTAAGCAGTCGACTCGAGTTATTGTTTTGGTCGGAGTCCAATGTCGTAGTCTAATGCTTGTTTTCTTTCTCGCCTAGCTGTTTATAGTGGTATGTTTTTAGTAGTAGAAATCTTTCTGTCTGGCGTTTGGATTAAAGCGGCTGGTTTATTATGAAGGTGTTTGTTTCCCCCGTAACAGAACACTGCACTTGCACCCCAGGAATGAATTATAATAGGAGACTGACTCCGCTGATGTTCCCAACATGAGGATGGTTGTTTACACTTTACTCTAAAGCTGCTCTATGGTAAGAACAATTTGCTGTCACTATAATGCAGTTTTTCTTTTGGCTCTATTACAGAAAACATATACACACCACTTCCTTTCCATCCTGCAGTGAATATCAGTGCACCCAGGAAATCTTCCAGTTTTCACACATACTGATGTTGTTGGTCTTTCGGCTGTTCCCGACAAGGGGTCGCCACAGCGGAATATCCAGTCCGCACAACAACTTGGCACA
>JAOTQY010000003.1:17304352-17327817 GCA_026413445.1 Dolichallabes microphthalmus
TAACAATATATAAACTAATATAATAATATAGAATATATATTTTTAGATATAATATAATTATTATATAATGTATAATAATATAATAAACAAATAAACAAAGCTCTTTAATATAGGAAAGTATATAATCATTTATATGGTCATTTATGGAAATAGATTCAGTGAATTCTTAGAGAAAGAAAGAAAAAAAAGTGGTTAATGAAGGAATAACTTTCTATAGCTGCTATAACATAAGAGATAACAGGGTCAGACTCGCCACTTTACAGTACTGTGCAAATGCCTTAATTTTTACTTCCAAAAAGCAGGATTTCTTTAGTAGTTTAATGTTAATGTTTTTATTGTTGTTGATCCACACAGTGACCAATGAATCATTCAAGCATAAAAACCATGCTGAGTGGTTGGAACAGACGAGAGGGGAAACGAGGCTGCTGCTGAGAACGTTGCATAAAGATTTGTATCTTTAGGCACTTTGCAGCCTGACGCAGTAAAACATTTGTTCAATAAAAACAAATGAGGTGGGAAGCTCACGACCCAGTACTATAGATCTATAAATGGTACTCTCGGGGTTCCTATGCCAGGGACATGCAAATTCTTTAGTGAGATTGTTGCTTCACAGCAAGAAATATTGTTACTCTCACACCATATACTTTTAAATTTCCCTCGAATAACAAAGATTATTAGAAAAGGACTTTTTGATCATCGTCATAACGCACACAGTGATGCGGAGATACGAGATCCCCTTTGGTAGTGAGAATTCCCTTTCTCAATTTAACATATCACAGGATCATGGTGAGCCAGAAAACTACTCCAAATAGGTTTGATTTTCACGCCTCTGACATCCTTCTCTCCCATGTCACCCCGCTGTTGATGTTCTTCCTCATTCTGGCTGTCTCATCCCGATAATCACAGATTCCTTTTACACTCGCTAAAATGCTTGTTTTTTTCCCCCTCCCTCCTCTTTCTTCTGAAACTTTGCTGTCAAGCTGCAGTTCATACGGTCCTAATTAATGGCCCTGTTCAGCCTCATTTGCTTGAAGAATACAGAAAAGCCCACTTTTCATACTCCTTTCCTTTTCTTGTTGTATTCAGAGCAGTTCATTCATCTGTCACTACCTACACTTGCAAGGGCTCTGATGCAGAACCAATTATTTTGCCCCTTGACGATGAGATTGATTGTCTATTTTGGTGTTTTCATCTAAAATGATCTGGTCATCTAAATAAGGCTTAAGAAGGGTTTTGAAATTGGCTTTTGTTTTGTCTGTAATTGGGCGGAAATGTCAGGAAATAACAGATCTGCTCCTTTTTCTTTTTTTTTTACTTAAATGTGCTGTCTTATTATTTATTTATTTATTTATCTAATATTTTGAGGTGAATTCTAAAATGCCCGCCGAATATTATTATTTTCCTCAGAGAATTAACCACTTTCCAGGCATGGGAGAGATCTGTCGTAAAGACTGTCTGGCCAGAAACATGTCTAAGTAAGTCACCTTCACATAAAAATAAATACATTGAAGCACATGCATATTTATTACATCACCTGACTATTTATTTATCAGTTACGGTCGTCCATGCACTCTCCTGTTTTTGTCCAAATTGTAGACTGGCTATTTTTCCTTCTTTTTCTCCTCCTTCTCTCAGGATGATTAAAAGCCAGCCTCAGGAATACAGCTTCATTCCCAAAACCTGGATCTTCCCAGCAGAGTATACTCAGTTCCAGAACTACGTGAAGGAGCTGAGACGCAAGCGGAAGCAAAAGACGTTCATCGTCAAGCCCGCAAACGGAGCAATGGGCCATGGGTAGGTCTCAGTGCATGAGAGAAATCAGTTGCCATGGAAATAACATAAGGTTTTTAGAAACCATTGTTAATTGTTATATGGTGTAAATAGCTTATAATAAGAGTATTTGCTGTTAGTATGAATGTTCTTGCTTGTTTTCCTTCCTTCTTTAATCTGTTTATGTCGCCATAGTCTTAATATTCAACTCAGAATATCTTGTTGTAACACTTTTGACGAATTATTTAACATGGTGTTTATAGGTTAATAGGTTAGAGAAGTGATTAGTCCGTAATTCTAATACTTTTAAAACAGTCCTTGCATACATACAGTAACTGTAGGTCATGCATTAATGTCAGACAGTAAACATATCAAGCTACTACTTGAGTGTATTGTATTTCGTCACCCGCCTTATAAATCCAAAGAAGTCTGCAGCTCACACAACTACTACAATACAGTTCAACATGTTTATATTCATAGCTCTAACTTCCATAACAATCAGACTTAGAATTATTCATAAAAATCTTCCTTAGAAACTTTTTGCTTGAGGGTTTTTACAAGAATCATTTTTGGCTTGTATTTCACTTTTGCACCAGCAGAGGGTGGTATTGACACAGATAAGTCAGCAGAAGGAACCATAAGCACTTTTTTCTTTTCTTTTTTTCTTTCTTTTTTTTATAGTCATGCTTTAGGTATACGAATGTGCCGTGCTTATGGAAGTATTCTACAAGTAAGCTGGTATTTATTAAAACTAAGAGTCATCAAAGGTTGAATTATTGCAGCACGTTATGAAAGTGAAAGAAGATGAGCTTAACTCGGCCACTCGGAGGGGGGAGAGGCGGGAGATTAAATTTGAAAACGCTCAGCGTGACGCAGGAAATGAAGTTATATCTTCCTCCGTAATTTATTTTCCAGTTGGAAAGCTAAACTCATTGTTTATGTCTGAGCTTACGCACGTTAGAAAAAAAAGCACAGAGCATCAAGAGGCGTAAAGGAGAGATCCCCACCGGTGCCAAATTAAACAGTTGGCTAAAGTGGGTTTTGATTATGTGCCATCAGAGCTCATCAATCATGTCACACGATTCGCCACCACAGCCGCAAACGGCTCTAACCCCATCCGGATGTAGCGTGGCTCAGGGAAGCGGAGCCAGATTTCAAAATGCTAAACATACACACAGTGTTATTGGTGTTGATTTTAGAGGGGTTTTTTTGTTTTTTGTTTTTCTCTCAAAAATGAAGAAAAGGTTGTTTGCCCAAGTGACAGCTAGTGTTATTGACATAATGCACGCAGTCATTAAAAATAGGAAATCTGTTGAGAAAAAATCTCTCTTGGAAACCCAGTTCTGTAACCGTATGATTTGTATTCAATACGGAGCCACAGATTGAACATCTGTATCATCACCACTGGTTCCAGATTTTTAAAATATCGGCATGCTGTGTTTGTTATGTGAGGAATGA
Source organism: Dolichallabes microphthalmus (assembly GCA_026413445.1). NCBI lineage: Eukaryota > Metazoa > Chordata > Actinopteri > Siluriformes > Clariidae > Dolichallabes > Dolichallabes microphthalmus. The sequence goes on from JAOTQY010000003.1 coordinate 17,307,581, forward strand.
AACAATTCGGGATGTGCCGTTACAGGAATACGATCAACGACAGGGTGGTGTGATGCTGTTTCCACTCTGAAGTTGATTATTTTCTAGGCAGTTCCAGCGTTATGGATGTGACATTTGGACTCATATCGGTGAACAAAAAGCCTCAGAGCGTCGACAAGTTTAGTATCGGTGAATTCATACGTGTAGCTTTTAGTGTAAATGTGGAAAACAGTCAAAATTCACATAATCATTTACGTCCTGGAAGTTTTATAAGCGTTATGGATGCGACATTCAATGGAGGAAAGTTTATAAGTGAGTACAGGGTTTCTCCAGACTCCAGAATTTTAAAGACTTAAACTTTAGAAAGTGTTCCACTCGCACCATGAAAGAGATTTAAATAACACAGAAAGTGTATATGTGTGTAATTTTTTAAATAAGTGAATTATAACTGGTGGTGTATGGATGCGACGTGTCTGAATCAGTCTTTGACAGACTATACTGTATAAAGAACGTGCTTGAATAATGAGCTCACATGAAACACTAGAAATAGTAATTATGAAAAAACTAATTAACAAAATATTAAATCAGCAATTATGCAGATTTTTTCTGCAAAAAAAAAAATCTGTCATTCTTTTCCTCTTTTTTTGTAGTTTTATTAATTTTTGTCTTTTTTGCTTTCTTTTGTTTAGCATCAGACTTTACTGTGTAATTTATAAATGAAAGTTTAGTCAATATAAGAGATGTAGGTTTTTGTTTGTTTGTTTTTCATCAGTATAGTCTGACCTACTTTTTTTTTCATGGTAAGGTTGAACTTTGCATGGCGATGCCCATCTAATAAAAATAGGGTTTTGTTCTTTTTATGTTACAGCAGTTTGCCAAATGCTCATTTATTAATTAAGGGCACGTCATGTGTTTTACCATTTATAGCATTTAGTGAATTTCCTCCCTCTGTCTTGAAGTAAATGACAAAAACAGATGTTATTGAGAATCTCATTAAACAAATACATTAAGCAAAAGTCTTTTTTAGAGAAAACGTCAACACATCATCAATTACTGTACACATTTTAATTCGTTAAATCCAGAGCAGATATATATTTTATAAAAAAAGATTTGTTAGCTTTGAAGTGGATAGTTTGTTACAGATCCCTATTGTATGAGCAGATATTGTAGAAATATTGTAGCAATCATATTAATAAAAACATGTGCTTTAAATTATAGCCATATAAAATGAATCAAGAATTTTAAGAATCAAATTCAACAGATTTGTAGTATAGTTTGTTTAATGTATTTATTTATTTATGTATGTATTAATGTATTTAACTAATTATATTTAAGCAAGTACCTAGCTCAGGATGCTGTGTGAAGTGTTTCCGTTGCTCTCATAATAAGATTTGGATTTATGTTTATTTCCTCCAAATGAGTTGTACTAGGCCTGAGAAATAGCTGTGTTCCAAGTGTCTTATATTTAATTTAATTAGCTTATTAATCAGGTTAATACTTTCTTTGATAAAAAAAAGCCTAAGATTAAAACAGGCATGGGCATTTTTGATGTATCGTAGGAAGGTGAAGCACGGCAAGTGTAACATGTCTGCCTCTAATAGGTTGCAGAAGAAATGAACTGTAACTCACAAACCCTTTTCCCTCCACTTGCGAGTGGCTTAGTGCCGCAAAGTTAGAGCTTCAGCTAAACATTTCAAACTCATGTAAACCAGAGTAGGAAAAGCATAGAACCAATTAAGCTAACCCTGCCTGATGTCAGTATATTTTACTGCCCGAAGAGGTTTTTTTAAGGCCCCTTGTTTGTAAAACACCCACCGGTTCACTCCATCATGCATTCTTCTATTGGCGCATGTACTCATGACTGTGTGCATAACGCCTGAGTGCCGGCGACAAGCTCCCCAAAGCAAATAAATGATTGCAGAGGCTGAAATGGTCCGTGATGTCTGATCCTATTAACCTGCACCTAGTCATGGTCTAGAAACCAGCAGCAAAGGCAGTCAACTTAATAAACCCCAGTCTCAGACCACAGAGATCCATATTCAATACCAGCACAGAAAAACAGTTTCTTAAATATATATGGAGCAGAGTTGAGGAATGTTTCCGTTTTCTCTTGTAGTATATCCTTGATTCGGAATTGTGAAAAACTCCCAGCTCAAGACCACTTCATCGTGCAGGAGTACTTGGACAAGCCCTTCTTAATGGAGGGCTACAAGTTCGATCTGCGCATTTACATCCTGGTCACTTCCTGCGACCCTCTTAGGATCTTCCTCTACAACGACGGCTTGGTGCGGATGGGAACGGAGAAGTATCACGCGCCGAACGAGTCCAATCTGGTGAGAATGTCATACATTATCAAAACGGAAAGAAAACAGCGTTAATTTGTCCTGCCAGCAATTCTTTGTTGAATTATACACTTTCTGGAATATAAATATATATATAAAATGATAGGAACCTATATGCAATTATATGCATATAGACCTTATTGTCTGTTAGTAGGCCCCTTAAATCGTTTGTAATGGACACTAACAGTTCCTGCTTAAGCTGATTTCTGTTTTTTTTTTCTTCGTCCTTCCCTCAGAGTCAGCTATACATGCACCTGACGAATTACTCAGTAAACAAACACAATGAGAATTTTGAGCGTGATGAGACCGTGGACAAAGGCAGCAAGAGATCCATTGGCTGGTTCACTGAATTTCTCCGCATCAACAACTACGACGTCGCGAAATTCTGGGGTGACGTTTCTGTAAGTCTGTTATATTCAGTAAGCACATAATGCGTGTACTGGCCCGGTGGGAAACCCTTCACATAGTGACATGCTGACTTTTCTTTCTATACCTCTCCTGAGCTGATGTTTCTCCTTTGCACATACAGTATCTCTAACATTATACAGTAGCATACTGTAAATACAGTCAAATTATAGCATATCTCCAGAAGAGGCCACAATAAAAAAAAAATTTGCTCTCCCTTTTTTACTCAGAATTCTGACTTTCGTTTTTCTCAAAATCCTGACTTTCTTTCTCAGAATTCTGACTTTTTTCGGAGTTCTGTGTTTTACCCTTAAACATCTTCCTTTAATCTCAGATTTCTTTTATACTTATTCCTTTAATCTTAGAAATTGACATTTTTATCCAGTTTGGATAAGAAAGGCAAATTCTAATGTTAAAGAAAGAATTCTGAGACAAAAGGCAGAATTCTCAGAATAACAATGTCAGAAGACTTAGATTAAAGAAAGAATTATGAAAAAAAAAGGTCAGAAAATGTTTTATTTCTTCTTTTCATGGTGGCTCTAATCCTCTTCTATACATATCCCCTGAAGGGAAGGAAATTGCATTTAAAGCCCTCATTCCAGCAACAGCATCGTGGATGTTTTGACAACTGGTATTTAATTCCAAATTGAGTGATTACACTGGGTCTACAGTACATTACATTTCAACAAATTGATTGTTAAAGCCTGACGTTCACTGAGTGAGAGAATTACATTCAGTTGGTCAGGTTTTAAACGTTTTTTTTTTTTTTTGTCTGCTTTTTTACGTAAGCGTTTGTGAATCCGGCACCTTATCCAACATGATCTTTGCAGACAGACAGTCAAGGCAAGGTTAGAAAGTAAATAAAAATATTTTCCATGTTGTATTTAGGGTTTCATAAGCTGGAAGTGTCAAAGGTATGATATAAGCAGAAAAAGACATTTTGGCAAAACATGATTTTTCTGGCAGTTTTTCCAGACTGGCCCATCAGTTTTTTTTTTTTTACCATTTAGTTCATGGAAAATGTGCATTTTTGTCATCTCTCAACACCTGTGTGGACAGTTCATGTTGAATTAAAAGCGCTTCACTGACGGGTGCGTATCTATCCAGACCTGTCCTCATGAATTGTTATTTCAATCAGACGTGCCCATACAGTATGTTTCTGTGTAGCCACTTTAGCCTGACACTTTGGCTACTTGCTATTCCACTTTACCCTTTATACCCCCAAGGGAACTTTCGTGTCTGTGTTTTTATTTCAGACTGCAGTTCTAGCTGTCATTCTTTTTTTCCCTCTCGCTGTTCTGTTTTTTTTCGTCCTGTGCTTCTGTGTTTTACCAGCTCATCTGTCAGCACGGCCGTGTCTCAGCGCAGCGTTCCTACCTTTAGTAGACGGCCTCAACCTGTCCCACTCATGTAACTGCCCTTCACCTCTCCGACACTCATGGATATGTGAAGGTGCAGCGATTAGCAGGAGGACTTTCCGTTTTCACCTGCTAATCTTCCTTTCCAGTGCTGGATTTTGTAAATGACTAGCAAACATTGTTTTTTTTTTCCCTTCTCCCTCCATGACCCTTTTCTCTGTCTTCTGCTTAGATAGATTCTGTTTCCTGTCAGAGTGTTAATCTTTCCGTTCACCTCTTTGATCATTTGGCTCATTCTATTATTTTCCCTTTGAAGGTCTTGTTCTGGATCTCATTTCATATAGATTCGTCCTTTCATTAGACTTGTTAGTGAATGCCTCACTATGTCGCTGGTTGCTTCTGTCCCTTGAAGCATTTATTCCTTCCTGTCCTGTGTAAACTTGTGACCAAAGACTAATCACTGAGAACGCATAGACAAATTATATAGTCATTAACTAGCCCTCAGGGTAAGTCCACATTTTGGTTGCCTGAACAAAAAATAGCAGTCTAGAAAATGCACTTAATGTAATTCAAGTCAAGTGCATGACAAGCAAATTAGCAGGCCGGTCCTTTCAAGGAAACACAATAAATATGTACGTATTGGAATATCTGTCATGCGCTTCGTGATTCCGGTGCTAATTTGACGGTTGGCGCTGTATTCCCATGAGCAGTTAGCGGTCGCGTGCTGCTTAGCTGTCACAGGCTGCAGTGCTGGCGCAGATTCATTGATGTTTTAGGCTAAAAACAATTGAGCAATCTCCGATGGAAATTTAAAGATTTTCTTTTCTCACTCACCGTTTTTCACTGTGTGTTGAGAAATCAAATTATGCAATAGTGGAGACAATTAAAACAAGCGCATAGTTCCAGAATTTTCTAGAATGCTCTCAGCACGTGTATAGTTGTGGTGAACCAGCATGGCCCAAAGTATGTTGTTCCTCTTGTTTTACTTGATACAGGCTAGATCACACAATCCTGCTTCTTACAGCTGGGATCCTTGAAGGAAAACAAAGAAAATTTCTAAGAAATATCTTAATACCAGACGCTGTTATGTTCATACCAGAACTCTGCCAGACATGTGGCATTTTTGAGTTTCCTTGTTTAATATTGCGCTTCTTGTTCCATATTGAGAAAATGTTCAGAAACAGGCAGGGGTAAATGAATGGAGTCTTTTGTAAAATTTTGTTTATTTATTGCTTAACTTCTTTTCTACTGCAAGAGTTTGAAAAAAAAAAAAAACTAACCTAAACTAGCACGTTCTCCCTTAATTTAAATGTGCTTTGTTGCAATTCGACTCCCATGTCAGATAAGCGACAAAGAAAATCCTTTTCCATAGTTAGAGCGATATTTGTGGCATTATTTTGTCTAAAGAATAAAACAAAAGAGGAGATCGTTTCTTCCCGTTTGTAAATCAAGCAACCCCACGTGAGGCTGCGGCTCCGTGCTCGAGAACCCCTGACTCCACAGCTCATGTTTTTCATGCACAATTTGTGTTAATCATCTAGCCCGTTTTGAGCGTCATGTTCTGACCGCAGGAAGGTCTTTTTTTATTTTATTTTAACTGCTGGGCCTGTACCAGCACCAGGCACACAATAACATTTTAGCATGCCTGAGACTCGTCCAAGAACCATATAACATCTGGTCTTTTGGTGTTTTTTTTTTTTTTTAAATCCAGTGAAGGATTCATTGAATCGAGATAAGGGTTTACATATGTACTGTATGTAGCAACAGATAAAGGTTGGTGTATCTGATAGACTGGTAATTCACTGTCCTGGAAATGTACTGTTATGTTACAGTGTGTTTATACAGAGGCCATTGCTATGCTTGGAGATCTGATGAAAGAACTCAAACTTAACTACTGCTGTTCTATACTTAGTAGGTGTACCCACAGGGGTATTTTAGAAATAAATCCAACAACGCAGGGCATTAATACTCCTAAGGGAATTTGTGGGATCATTTTCTTTTAACATTTTCAGTCATTTGTAAATAGCTCATGGTAGTTATCATCTACTGTTGCGATGCTGCTAAATGTGGTGATCATGATTCATGATTTGATAAAATCATGATTTAACCTTCTGTACAGTATGTGGTTCACACCAAAATCTTCACTAAACTTGCTATTTGCATAATGTTAAAGTCAGAGAAATAAGATTCCTTGTTGAATTTGAATTTTGTGTGTTGTGTGTGTGTTTTTTTTTTTTTCTTGTTCTCCCGTCAGGAGCTGGTGGTTAAGACGCTGATCGTGGCCGAGCCTCACGTGCTCCACGCGTACCGTATGTGCCGCCCCGGACAACCTCCAGGGAGCGACAGCGTCTGCTTTGAGGTTCTCGGCTTTGACATCATCCTAGACCGCAAGCTCAAGCCGTGGCTGCTGGAGGTACATGCCATTATTCTTAATCTGTTTTATTGCCCTAAAATTTAAACTTAAGTTCTCAGTTCCTGCTGGTCTCTAACTTTTGTGCAGAATACTGAAAAGTGTACGTTTGGATATGGGTGCCATGTATGTGAGAGTGGAGGCGGGGCAGGTGAGAGAGCAAAACAGATTGCTGTTAATGTCGACATCACTGATGTGTACTCCATGAGCTCAGCTTACTGCCTGTGTGGAGTTGTCCATGTTCTCCCTCGTGTCTGTGTGGGTTTCATCTGAGCTCTCCGGTTTCCTCCCACCTTCCAGAAACATGCCGTTAGGTGGATTGGTTATGCTAAATAGCCCCCCCAGGTTGAATAAAAATGTAAATGTGTGTGGGCCCTGTGATTGCGTCTCATCCGCCCGACTGCGGCGCACCCAGTGTTTCCAGGATCGGCTCTGGGTCTCCTCTGATTCTTACTAGTATAAAGCAGTTACTGAGGTTGAATGATGAATGAACTCGAGTCTCAAATATAAACAGCTTTCTATAGTACACTGTGGGCCAGTATACTGGAACAATCCAGTATTTATACTAAGGAAGGTTTTGGTTGATTTAGCTGCTGTAATTACTCACTCGCATGAAAAAAATCATAGCAGCCCATAATCTGTTTATAGAGTTTGATTTGTTTATAGATTATAGATCTCCGATGTAATGAATCAAGTCTCTTGAATTAGATAAGTACAACCATCAAGTACAAATATTAATATTAAATATTTATTAACACTAGTTTAATAGTAGCAAAACAGACTAGTATATTATTGTCGAACATTAATGATGTTCGATAATAATAGTAAAAAATGATCGGCACTCTGGCTGTAGAATTTATTTGAATTCATTTTTAGAAAAGACAAATACATTGTTTTTCAACATAATTTCCTTGCTATTCAATACACTGTCCATCTGTCAACTAGCTTTCGTATTCCTGCATTAAAAATGTTTTACCCTGAGCCGCGAGCCACAAGTGCACCAGAATCTTCGTCCTGGTAGAGCTGCATTAGGGGGAACGAACAGGGGACAGTCCGATGGAGCGAGATCAGAACTATAGGAAGGACGCTTTAACATCTCAAAACAAAACAAGAAAAAAACGTTTTTGCACAGCGTCGAAATTGTGGGTAGACGTGTGGGTGGATATGCATTCAGGATCAAAACGCCCTTGGATAGCGGTCCCCTGTGTTTAATCTGAAGTTTAAGCTTCAGCTCTTTAATAAGTACAGTAAGTTCATACTGGAACGAGCACTGCTGATTGTTGAACCTTTTTCCTGATAATGTTCCAATACTGGCCCTCATCGTGACGAATCCACGCCTTGTCGCCAGTAACGATTCTCTTTAAGAAACTTTCACCTCCATTAGAGTCTACGTACAAATTTTGTTAGCAGATGTCCAAAGTCTTCACTAAATATTGGCACCAGATACACACTCAGACCCCCAAAAAACTAATCGCTTCACGCTGCTTTTCTTTCATGCAAATCACAAGTGGGGCACCATTTTTCTCACACCGCAGTTACAAATGAACTTGCGTACTGGACTGGAATTTCCCCCTCAGTCTACCCGAGTCTCCAATAACTACCTGGACTCCATATTAACATCAATTAACATCAACTGTTAGAGCTGAACTGGCTGCTACCTAACACACAGTATGAATGCAGATCAATTCCTGCTTTCTGTTTCACCCAAATGAGGATGGGTTCCCTGTTGAGTCCGGTTCCTCTCAAGGGTTCTTCCTCTTGCCATCTCTGGCAAGGAAAAACTCCCTCCGTCACCCTCAGCTTGTTCATCAGCGACTGTCTGACCATTCTGATTCATAAACATTCACATTCCATACAAACTTAAATAATTCTTTTGATTGTGTAAAGCTGCTTTGCGATAATGACACTTGTTAAAAGCCCCTATACAAATAAAACAAAATTGAAATATGTAACACGTTCACACCTGCAGTGTGCCTTGAATGGAAAGCGTTGATTTTTTTTTTGTGTGTGTGTATTTTTAATGTATCCGGAAATTTTAATGTATCCGGAGTTCAGATAATTTTTGACTCATCCTCATATAAAGTATGCCTGTAAAGGCTCACCGAAAATCAATTGGAAAGTGTCTTATTCTAGTCTTCATCTATTCGGTTCCAGTGATCTCGTGCAACAGTATTCTCAGCGTCCCGTTCTTGGCTGACCGGAGTGGAACCTGATGTGGTGCTTTACCTCGGGGTTGACTGGATTCTGGATTGCGCCAGTCCAGTACGGCGGCAAAGAGCCGTATGAGATACAGTGCCTATTCACTCAGCTGGAACTAACCTGTCAATTTTGCTCACGTCTTTTCTCAACAAGGTGTTTTGTTTTTTATTTTATTTTGCTCTAGGTGTAATTTTTGTTACATCTGCATTTATATAAAATTATATGTGCATTTCGCATTTCTTCAGGTGTACTAGAGAAAGCATGTGCTGCTGAAAATAGAAGTGATAATTGAGCAGGGGGGCTTGTTGCTATTTAGAGTTTAGCTCCTAAATGTACAGTGATTTTTCCAGTCTTTGGTCAAACTCAATTGAGAAAGCGGATGCTGTATTGAGTCCCTGAAGTGTTTTTATACGATGACAAATTTTTCATCTCAAACGCTTTACCCTTTCAGCGTGTATATGTGAGCTGGAACAGGGTGCAGAACATGCTTCAGGTATTTGGATGCTGAAGATTAGAGGCAGAATGCTGTCTGGAGTGTCTCGTTAAAAAAAGCAACGCGATTTTAAGACAGCAACGATAAACAGGAAGAGAGTAATCACGTAACGCAAGAGTAATATTGCTTATGCTAGGTTCCAATCTCTCTCTCTCTCTCTCTCTCTCTCTCTCTCTCTCGGTCTGTGTGTGTGTCTGTCTGTCTCTCATTCTCTCTGACTCACAAAAAATGTAGGTCAGGACTGTAATTTCAGCAATGGCTGGGGCCCATGATTGCTAGAATTCTTTCTTATTTTAGTTGTGTGTGTGTGTGCATGTGTGTGTGTGTGCATGTGTGTGTGTGAGAGAGAGAGTAAGTGGGTGGTGGTGTTAAGGAGTGCTGTGGATTTATGGAATGCATGTTTCTGAACATTCCATGTCAGGTTTTCTTTCCGTCCCACACACGATGTCAGCCAGTTAAAGCGTGACCCAAATCCTTTAACCCAAAGTGTGTGAAAAAAAAAATTTCACCCAAAAAACTGAGAAATCTTACTTCCATTTTTCCCCCTTCCCTTCCAGTTATGACTCCAGGATATGAAGTGACTTCTAAATAGGAAATATATATATATTTTTAATTATTATTATTATTCTTATTATTAAAAAACAAAACAATTTTTTTTCCCCCATGACGACCTAATAAAGTCTTTATAGGTGCTCGAAAGTTTAAACACACACAGATCGTCTCTGTGTGCTCGCTGCGTTCGAGACTTGTCGCTCTCGGGGGCGTACGGAGCCGGAGTTCACGGGCCGGGTCCTCGAAGGCCTTGGAGTCGCTGCGAGTGGGGAAGAGTGCAAACAGTGGTAGATACAGTTGTTACACTCCGGCGCTAATGATCTCTTGGTGCTACTAGCAGCCCACCGCAAACTGTCATCAATTAACATCCCCGCAAGTTCCGCACAGAGGGGGAAAAAAAGCTGTTTCTCTTTCACGCTACATTTACAGCGGTACACATTTCTTTCCGATTTCGAGAGATTAGTCAAGAGACACTTGGAAACTCTCGGAGTCTCAGTCGAGGCAGCATGGACTCACCGTAAACTTTTACAGCGCATTGCACTGGTGTGTGTACTGGTGTAACGTAAGAGAATAGATTGGTAGGGAAGCAGAGTAATCAACTTCTGATTAGGTTTAATGTATACGTTTATAAAGTATAAATCGTCATTGAAATTAACAAAAATACTAAAGTGAATGTAAAAAGTGATATTTCAAAAAGCACTTAAAGCACTACAACTATTATTAATATTATTAATATTATTATTATTTTTCCAGTGCACTATTCATTTCTCTTTTGTTTTTCGTCGATGCTTCCCATCACAGACTCCAGTCTTGGTTGATTGGTGTCAGCCTAGATTAAGCAGCCGTTCTGATAGCAGTCCCAGCCCTCAGCCTCTAATGGTGTTAGCGAGGCCCTTTTCCTGCCTGGCTGCAGACAGCCTGCGAACTCCCGAGTGCAAGCCAACCTAACGAGGGAACGAAACTACGTCCCAAATCAATTTTGCGCACATATGCACACTCATCTAAAAGGTAGATGATGTATAAATGTAGAACAGAATTTTTTTTCTTTCTTTTTTCTCCCCTCTTGCTTGGCACATATTTCAAGGAAATGTCCTTCATGTTAACTTCAGTAATTATGTTACAAAGTAATTATGTTTCTCAGCCTTATAGGCTTTATTGCGATTTATTTCTCAATAAGCTTTTGTGTCTGTACGCCGGCAGACAGAGTAACAAGCATACACTCATAAAGCAGAACTACTTAAACTAAAGCCCTTCATCCAAACCAAACCGAAAAAAATGCAAGAGCCCTTTTTAAAACACATTATAATATTTGCATGGAGCTTCCAAGCGTACACCTGCTAAAATTATTCTGTAGCGCTCCTCTGTTCGTCAGAGGTATGACGGGAACACGATAGGAGGCAGCACGGCTCGGCAAAACGTTCAAGCCCGTCAGACACACAGCATTGTGCCACGCCGAGAGAAAAGGCAGCTTTTGTTACGATCCTTATCTTAATTCCCCAGGATTTTCCGACAACCGCTTTTTCCCTCCCTTTGACATTCAAAACATTTGGGGCATTTACATGAGCGGGGGACGCCCAAACAGCGTAACTCGAGAAGCCTCACTTTCTCCCCTAGATGTGGTTAGTCGCCGTTGTTCAGTTCTTTTAGCGACTGCCGCTGTTGGCATGCTAATTTTCAGGGCAATGCGATTCAGGTTTATGTTGCTAGGAAGGATAGCCCCCTCCAGAGGTCAGGAGGATTCCAAAGGGACGTGAACACCCATTAGTCAAATGCTGCGGTGCAACACTGATATCATTGCCCCCTGGGCCCACTCTCTGTTTTTTTTTTTTTCTTTTTTTCTTCCCCTCTGCCGTTTTTTTTTTTTTTTTCTCCCCCAAGTCTTTGCAGAAGCCGGTCACACCGGAGCTGTTAAGCCGGCGTGATGAATAATGCAAAGGCAAAAGGAAAGGGAGATATTCAGGGTACACAGAAAGATTGAGGGACAGAAGAAGATAGACAAAGAGGAAGAAAGGCGGAGAGAAAGCCAGATAAAATATACATTCACAATAACGCGTCCCAGGTCCGTGAGGGCAGACTCGGGCTGGGAGGGGGTTTATTATGGTTATGAATTTTGCGTGGCGGCTTTTACAGGCCCGCCGTACAGGGGTGGTCGACCCCTCACTGCGTTCAGCCTCATTAAAACACAGATTACTTTGCGGAATCTAAACACACACATGCACACGTATAAATACAGGGATTTTTTTTAATTTTTTTTTTTTTAACCAATACAGTGATTATCCCTATAGACGTGTAGGCGGGAGTCTTTGTCCTCAGTGACAGGAGGGGGCCTGTAATATTGTGGTCGTTTGGTTCCCACCAACATATAAAATTAGGCCTACGCACACACACACACGTATATACACATATACACACAAAATGCACAACAGTTATTAAACCAGTAATCAGCTCTGCTTTTCAGTCAAGGGCCAGAGCACATGACCTCAGCAGACACGGTCACATCTCTCCTTCGTCTGGCCAGCGCATAGTGAATGGCAAACAAACACAGCACTTTGTGTCACCAGGTTTGTAACATGTCGAACATGCACAGTTATTAAGGTTTGTTTTTTAGGAGATCTGGCCTAATTGCCACCCTGCACTAGAGAATGTAGAGTGTGTCTGTAGATGATTGGCAGCCAGCGAAGGAGCCGTGAGTCAGACGCATTTACAGGGTCGGTAGCTACCGAGGGGCCAAAGTGCCTCCCAATCTCATCTCACTTCCTTTCTCGGCGTTGGTTTCTGCCTCTCCGTCTGTCTCTCCAGCGTTCGCAGCCCCATCATTTCAAGATGAGCTCGGTCACTTCTTTCCCTTGAAACGCGACATAAGCCAGACCTCGGCTCTTTCTTCCCGAGCAGAGCGACCGAATGAATGGAAGTGATCCGGATCAGAGAGCGTACACAAACAGAGGCCCATTTGAAGGTGCACTCAGACGCGCCTGTTTGATCTTACGGCTGTCTCCGCGACCTTCTGGCAGCCAATTCCCTCGTGTTGCGACGTGCAGGCCGGACATGCATGCTTTCACACGCTACACGGCTACAAAGCGCGTACGTTCTTTCAAAGTAACTTGGCCACGTTACTGTATGTTCGGTTGCTCTTTGGAGAGGGCGACGGCAATTCTGACACAGGAAAAAATAAAACTATTTATTCTAGTAAAAAATACAAAAATTCTAACTGCAATTTGGTAATGCAAACTTCATGGAGGTCATGCACGAAACAGAAATAATAACCAGATTCTTTTATGTCTGACGGATTTAGCGAGTAATATTTTAAGGCCTTGTTGCCTGCGTGCGTTTGTTCTCCTTTGTACACTTACTATTAAGCAAATCCCCCCGAATTTGATTCATCTGTACAAGTGGCTGTGGCACGTTTTGATGAGTTCAATAACTCTAGATGGCAGTGTTTAGCTTTCCCATGTGGTCCCATTCGGAGATTTATTAAAGAATGATAGCAGCCATCCATTCATCTGTCTGTCTTTATCTCTACTCACACAAAAACTAAATTACACTTTTACTGTACTTTCTGAAGAAATAGACACCTTACAGATGGGCAATGCAGTGAAAGAACCGTGACAGTCATACTGCCATTTATCATTAAGCGATGGCTTTGTGCAGCCCAAGAGACTGTGTGTGCGCGCGAGCATGCATGTGTGTGTGTGTGTAGAAGGCTTTTCAGCCGTATGGTATAGGTGACCTCAACGGCTGCAGGTTGGCTAGATCCCTGACCTTTAAAACGCACAGGCGGCAGCTATCAGGTTTCAGCGCTGGAATTAGCCACTTGAAATGCAGCGAAGGAACAAAAAAATGATTGATAACGATGTGAAACGGGAGCCGCGAAGGTTTTCCTAGGGCACCCGGCTGTAGCGGCCTTCTCTCTCCACCCTCTGATTAGCATTTGCAGCAGCCGGTTCGTTCACAGCCGGTATTTCAGTACCATGCTTTTTTGTTTTTTTGCTCCATGAGAATCCGAGAAAGCAACACTCGTATATTCTCATGGGCATGGATATGATGCTCTTTCTGAAAATAAATATCACATCAATTTTTTTTTTTTTGGGGGGGGGGGGAATATTCCTCTGCAAGCTTTTGTGTTCCTCGCAAATATTTGTTTTGCGCTTGGCGGCCAGAGCGTGCAACATTCATGCTCGTGTTTATTTCCTTGATTTCCTCAACAGGAATATTCAAATCATATCTTGTAAAATTTAGCTCATGCTGCGAGTGCGCGTCTGCGCTCGAAGAACACTAATCAAAATCGTTAGCCCACAAGTAGATCAAAGTAAACTCGAACCAAAAGCCTTATGCATGTGGGACTAATCGCGCAGAGAAATTGAATCATCGAAGCTTCGTCTCTCACCACCGGTCCCTGAGATCACTGACAGGTTATTTATGCATCAAAGCCTGATATATTCAGGTGGGGAGGTGGAAACTAAAGACTCGAGTCAGTATGGTTTACCCCTAAAGAAGGCTGTTAATTGGGCTGGGTTTTAAAAATACAGAATGGGGAAACTTGCCAAACTTCTTTTGCTTCCTTTTTTCCTGTGACGTTATTATTACAGTTCATTATCGTTTACTTTTATTTTTTCCTGAGGAAAAAAATGGCCAATTTTATTTAACCATCCCAGGCTTTTTTTCCCCAAAGATGTGTAGCTATGAGTTGTTGTTTTTTCCCCCCAACTTCAGAGATTCAGTAACCTCAGATCTGCTCGGCTTCCTCTGGCCCGATCGCACACTGATTCCACCGAGCTCCAATGAAAACCACTTTTTTTTAAATGATCAAGAATTGAAGAAGAGCTATTCTTTATACCTGACGTGGTGAATGTGCGACACACCTGGGTTGCCAAACTTGATGAACCCTTTTTTTGTTGGTTGTTTTTTTGAATCAAGTCATTTGTGTGGGTAACGTCGCACAGCAGCTCAAAGCCTCCAGTGAGTGTACTGTATGTGTGTGAGAGAGAGAGAGAGAGAGAGGGCTGCTAAGGTTACAGCTGGTACAGTAAATTCGTTGATTTAGCCGGCCATGGCCGGGCCTCTCTCCTTTTATTTGCGCCTGGCACTCAGTTGTGATGTAAATATTATCTTACAGCTCACTTCTAAGCTGGACACACATCAGTAAGCACCTTTGTGGGATTAGCATCCAGCCAGGACTTGAATTATCCAGGGAACTGGAAGGCTTTGTGTAGCCGTGGCCGCATAGGAGGAGGGATGCAGCTGGGTTGCTCTTTTCACCAGCTTTTTTTTTTTTTTTTTTTACACCACGTCCCGATCTGCCACTGCCGTGCGCGTCCGCGCTGCCCCCGCGGCCCTCTTAAACACTCTCAGCCGGCAAAACACTGTAAACCTGTTTAGCGAGAGAGAGAGAGAAAGAGAGAGAGGGGAAAAAATACGATAGCCTGTTTACGGATTGCTTTCACACTTCTGAGATGCATTAAGAGAAATTGGCATTGACGCCGTGAATGGAACGACCGCACTCGTACTAACAGATCATGCACAGAAAGGAGGCGGGGGGTGATTTTTATTTATTTTTTCTTAAATCTAGTGAGCAAAAACAAACAAAAAATGATAATAATAATAAATAAATAAATTTGCCAGCATTCTGTTGCGGGGAATTTTTCTACAAGAATGTGTCAGATGGAGGTGGCTCTTCTACTGTTATTTGACCTCACTTTTTTTTTTCTTTCTTTCTTTTCCATCGGCCAGCAATTCAATCAGTGCACTCTTTCGGTCCTTTTGTTACACAGAGCAGCTCTCGGGCCATCTGGAGAGACAGAGCAAAGAATTGATTTTGGCATGTTACAAATAACACTTGATACCTGAATTCATTGGCTTGACAACTGTTTACCTGCTAAAAGGGAAAGGACGCTTATCGTAAGATCCGGGAAGTTTCTGGGGTCGGGTGTGTATGGTCGTGTGGGGAAGTCATCAACTTCCATGGCACCCCTTATTAGCGGAGGACATGATACAGTCTCCTGATAGTTTCTTATGCTGTGCAGATAAGGCCGGTTTAAACAAGGATGCTGAGAGGAAACGGAGCCGAGTCCACAGAAAAAGAGAAAGGGGGCGAGAATCAGAGAGAGAGTGACTGACAGGAGACGCTAGCTATCAAGTGACAGCTGCCTCCAGCTCGACAGGATGTACACAGAGACGAGGTCAAAGGTCAATTCGACCCCAAGTACCCTAGAAAAGGTTTCCCTTCACTAAAGCGTTTCCTGGGAACGCAAGGAAGAAAGAAACACTACACCCCCGTGAAAATACTCTCTCGTATTTATTTCCAGATCAATCGTGCTCCGAGTTTTGGGACGGATCAGAAGATTGATTATGATGTGAAGAGAGGGGTCTTAGTCAACGCGCTGAAACTGCTGAACATCAGGTGAGTGTTGTTTCAATATTCCGTCTCAGTAATTGTGATTAAGAGAGAGGAGGAAGTTAACTGACAGACATTCAGCCTTTTTTTGTTTTTGTTTTAATCAATAAGCTTGAGTTCATCTTTAAAAGTTAAAAAAGCATCTTTTGATATTTAGGAGCATCCTGATCATGAGCATGTGACGCGAGAATGTAATGCACGCTTGCTCAGGCTGGTTTATTAGAATCCGTAACAGAGTGTGGAACAATCCTCCAACATCTTTTTACATTTCCACAGATTCCTGTAGGCGTGCGTTCCTGCTTGTACAGTATGTGTAATGCGATGTGTAGCGTCGAACATACCTTCTGTTTGAGCGCGTGCAAAAATTTATCACTCAGGACATATTGTGTACAGTATCCCGTGCACGCGAACTGCGCATGAGTTTACCCGCGCTCGTTTGTGTGTGCGCGAAGACAACAGTCCCCAGGTAGTACACACAGTCCAGGCTGATTGATCATCTCAGACCTGACCTCTAAGCTTGGACTCTCGTGTCCTAAATATAGCCTTCCACAGCAGCACTGGCACTACATCAGGACAAAAGAGGACGTGAACGCTCTGCAGCTCGCAGGATCGCATTTCAAGTGTAAATGAACGCATTGGGCTCTCACACGCCAGAGTGAATTCATTCCAGCCTCTCTAGACGTTTTAGTACGGTACTGCGGAGTCACTCCGACTCGAAAGCCAACGCATTGCGCCATTAAGCAGGCTATGGTAGATCCTCAGCATCTGAGCGTCCTGTCTTCCCCGTTCCGGAAAGTTAAGAATGACGTCCTTAGTGCTCGGAATTAGTAATAGAGTGGCTGGGATGTAAAAGAGATCTTAAAAGGATGGGGTCAAACAAAAGACACTCATAATTCAACAAACTCTGAGAGCCTGAAAACCAAACTTTTTTTTTTTTTCAGAGCGAGCGATAAGCGCCGAAACCTGGCTCAGCAGAAGGCCGAGGCGCAGCGTCGCCTCTACGGCCAAGGCACCATGAAGAAACTTGCAGCAGGTTCATCCGACTGGGAAAAACAGCGCCTCACCCTGGAGAGGAGGAAAGAAGAGCTGGTGAGATGAATATCTTTTTTTTTTCTTCTTCTTCTTCTTCTTCTTCTTGCAGTAACTTTCTCTAAAACTTTTCCCCAGGCTCACGCGTAATGCTTCGTTGGCAGTTCAGGGCGACAATGTAGTATTTAATTATTCATGTTCAGAAATTACAGAGGCAATACATTTCAAACTTTTAAGTGGCAGTTCTGCGAGACGTGCTCTGTGCTCCAGTCCAGCTCTTGATTGGTCTTTCGGGCCAAGCTTTATCGTATGAAGTGATGAATGAATGTAAAATTGCCGCAGGTAGGTGGTATTTTCAAAGGCCAGGGCGAAAAGTGCATAAGAGGGTAAGAGCGTGGGATGGTGGGGGGCTTCGGCGAGCGATCATGTTCTAGTGTTTAGCAGAGATCAGTGACTATAATTGGAGGCACCCTGCTGCTATGCTGCAAATTGACCATCTGACCTTTTCACAATTACCGTTTTTGATGTATTAAAATGGGAACGCGGGACTTAAATCCATATGAATCATGATTCGGCTCTCCGTATTAACAAGTGTAAGAGAGAGGATTATTTTTTTTTTGCATCGGCCGCCCTGTTCACTCTTTGATACTTGACTTCATTAAGGCACCTCTAATGGGGTAGGTGGACGCCTGGTGTTGTTGTTGTTTGCCGAAATAAGGCCAATGGAGTTGTATCCTTTCCTAGGACCTCACCTTTGTATATTTTTGTTTTAGAAAGAGAGACTTGCCCAGGTCCGCAAGCAGATCTCCAGGGAGGAGTATGAAAAGCGTCATCTGGGGAACTACAGGTAGGCCACAGGAGCATCTCCACCCGCGGGACGCATCTTACATTTATAAGGTCAGATAAGGAGCAGGAGTCTCCCAGGAGAATGAAGCAACAGAGAAAGTAGAGCTGCACGGCCCAGTTCAGAAAAGGACTGAGAAAGAGTAGAAGGCAGAAATGATAAAAGACAGCGGCCGGGGCCTGGAATTGAATGCCCCTTGGTATGCACACAGGCGCTTAAACATGCACATACATCTACCCGGGGCATGTTATGCCAAAGTATCAGGAGCTTTTCTCTCACGTCAGGCCACTGAGAACAGGGAGCATCAATTTTTAATATTCGCCTGTCAGATAAGCAGATGCCTGCTTCAGAAGACAAGTCAGGGGTGGTTTGGCTTCACCTCATCCTTTGCTCTTCGCATGCTGCCTAATGAAGACCCCCCAATTGGGAAGCGGCACCGGGACTTGATTAAGGCGGCTCTCATTAGACGAGTCTCCCAACTAACCTTTTTTACCGTTTACTGGAACGGGGTTCAGGTACAGGGAGCCTGCTTCAAAGAGGCGCTGAAGCCATTTAGCGTCTCCAGCATTTATCACACCGCTCGATGAGTAATTGTGACGAGTCGCTCCGGAATAACGCCACCACTTAAAAACGGCACAGAGGAAGCAAGGAGAGTGAATCTGGTTCTTTTCCAACTGATGTAATTTCTATTCCCTGCATCTCTATCCTAATAACCCCCACCCTAAAAAAATATTGCTGAAACATAAAAAAAAAAAAAACTTCCAGGTAAACCAAGAATGAAACATTCTCCATATGAAGGTGATGAAGTGAGAAGATTCAAAGAGGCACGCGCTTCTAATAGGTTTTTGCTGCTATACAAGTTTCTCCATAATGCAGGCTTTAATGGATCTTGGAGCTTTATCAAAGGATCTTAACATTTACATTAGTTGATCCCTTGATTATGCCGCTGCTGGCCGAGCTCCTAACTAAAGAGCATGCTTAAATGTTAGCAGAACATTTACCAGTCAGAACGGTGTAACTCTAACAGATATTAGTTATCATTCCTAATGCCTTATGTTTATATGGATTAGGGTCGTGACATGGGGAGGTACACGTCATTTCTAGCTGTATGATGTAACTACATGGTTTGTTCCTCACATTGAAACATTATTCTGTTCATTCTTCAGCCTCGAGGGTCTTTTCCGAAGCCTTAATAGTCACATCAACCAAAGTGCATTACTATAATACTAATGCTGGTGTCAAGAGAGTGATTGAGAATGGTTTAAATAATATGATAAGCAGGTGCATTCTCCTCGCTCACTCTCTATCGCCTTTCTCTTTCTCTCTTTGCTTACAGACGTATTTACCCCCCAGATGACAAGCTGCTCTTGGAGAAGTATGAGGGCCTCCTCTCGGTTGCCTTTCAGACGTTCCTCGCTGGGCGAGCAGCCTCACTTCAAAAGGAAATGAATAATCCTCTGAAACGAATGAAGGCATGTACCTGAGTCTCAGCTGGCTCAGAATGCTCTTTCCCCCCCCCCCCCTCCTTTCTATCTCTGCTCTCTCGGTGTCTCCTTCTCTCATTCTTCCCTTCTCTGTATTTAGACTTCCCCTTCAGCTAGAAAATAGCTAGAGAAGAAAGGAAATAATGCAAGATGCTGTCATGGCTCCTCCTTATGCTTCCTGCTATGACCTCGATGCCCAAGTCTGAGGCTTTCCAGTCCATAGTGAACATGATGTTTTAAGACCCGAGACCCCTTTTTGTTACAAGGACTGCCTGCTGTTTTTACTCTTTTTTTCCCTTTGGCCTCTGTTTTCATTTATAGTCACCTTGAGTCTCATCATTGTGCCATGCTTCCTTTCAGAAATATTTGGATGGTGGAAGAGGTTTTTCAAGACACGAATATGTCAGCTCAGACGCATCAGCGTCCTGCATTGTTGCCGGGCCTCTTTAAGTATCACCCATCCGCACTTTGCAGTTTAATGGAGTTTATGCTGCCTGAGATGGAATCAGATAGAAATGCAGATAGATAGAGTGGAGGATATGGGCTGTTCTGCTACTTTCTTTACACACAGAGTGGGAAAAGCAGGGAAAAGCATGTGATGCCTACAGTATAGAGCAGGGGTACTCAAATATAATTGTGAAAGGTCCACTTACCAAATTTCTATACAGTTCCAGGTCCAAATATAAGTACAAAAAAAGTTAAACTCAAATCATGTGACCGGGGGGATGGAGGGGGGGGGGGCGTGAGAGTT
>JAOTQY010000003.1:17342064-17359047 GCA_026413445.1 Dolichallabes microphthalmus
CCCTGTCCAGGGTGTACCCTGCCTCGTGCCCTAAGCCTCCTGGGATAGGCTCCAGGCCCCCCGCGACCCTGAATACACGATAACAAGGTATAGACGATGCCAATTACATGTATGGCCTAAGAATACGTATATAATTAAAATATACAATTTAGGAGGATTTCATGATAATTTCCCAGTGATTAGTCGCTTTCCTTAAAATTGTACTTAATCTGTAAAATCTATACTGTGAGAATGACGTACGTAATATAATAAATTTCCATTAGTATGTTGAATATTAGTTGAAATATAAAGGATGAATGTGCAGAGAATTTCTCACAGTCGATCATTAAACCTGAGTGTCATGTGGCAGAAAATTGCCAATCAGTCTGTGAGACTGTTAGGGTTCTTCAGCCTGTTTAGCCTCAGTTTAGACTTTCTGGTACTTATCTTCCAACCTTGCACTCCAATCACCCTGTTCAGTCTCTGCACCTGTCTTTTCATCCTCTCTCTCTCTCTCTACTCCTCAGTACAGGCCTCCTCGATTGATTAGACCTGCACCAATGCCTGCATGCTTCAGTCTTTTTGATTGTGACTATAGAAAAGGAGACTATAGAAACTATAGGCCTGCTTTGATTCTGTAGTGCCATACATTTGTGCTCATTCATATGCTTCCCCCGTAAAGGTCCTGGACATCGTCCGCACCAACGTCCGTTCGTTGCTCCAGAGGATCTGGAGGGAGCCTGACATCGAAAGTTTACGTCTCTACCGCCTTTTTAACCGTGTCTTCAGTCGCCTGCTCTGGAGCCATGGTCAAGGCCTGTGGAACTGTTTCTGCAGCTCTGGGTAAGGAGCTCTTAATAATACAGATAATGAGCGAATTAATGCATTAAAAAAGAAAGGTGACGCTTTACTTTCTCTAAACTGCTCTCATGACAAAATACACTTTATTTTCATGGTCATATGAAGTGATTTTGGTTAATTATCAAGGAATCATTGAAGCCTTTTTCACTGAGTTAATAAAGGTTACATACTGTACACTTATCGACCGCTTTAATAGGAAGATTTGTACATACATTTCACATTCATTAAATTCTCAGTGCACACAAAGCTAAAAAATAAATAAATCATGCAAATAGGTGTTATGAGCTTCAGTTAATTGCACATTAAACATCAACGTGGAGAAAATGTGCTTTCAGTGACTGTGGCACGGTTGTTGTTGTTGCCAAGCTGGTTGGTTCGAGTATTTCAGAAACTGCCAATCTCCCGGGGTTTTCACACACAACAGACTCTAAAGTTTACACAGAATGGTGCAATAAACAAGCGGCAGTTCTGTGGGCAGCAACACGTTATTAACGCGAGAGGTCAGAGGAGAAGGGCCAGACTGTTTCGAGAATACAGAAAGGCAATTGCAACTCAAGTAACCACTCTTAACATCAAATGGGGCAGAAATGCAGGTCAGACCTTGAAACAACTGGACTACAACAGCACGGAGTCCACATCAGGTACGACTGCTTTCAGCCAGGAGTCTTACAGACCAGAGAAATGTTCAGTTTTAGTGAACCTGAAGCTCTTGATCTGTGTATCTGCATGATTTTATGTAATTTCACTGATCAGGCACTTGCACGAATAAGCAGGTGTACTGGTGCTCCAGTGAATGCATATGTCCATTATGGAACTGTAAATCAATAAAGGTAAAAAGATCTTCACTTGTCATTTCTTCTGGTCAGAAAGATTGGATGTCCTGTTCAGTGTTTTGTTATTTAATCGTCATTTTTGTTGATTGCCACCCACACAGTAATTTTTATGTTTCTTGACCGTAAGGACAACAAAGAAATATGTAAAAATCCCGAACGTATCCGTCTATTCATTTCTTGTGTGGGTAGTGCAGTGCGTCTACAAGGTTTCTCAACAACCCACTTGTACATCTAATTGACAGATATAGAGATATGTAACCACCCAGGTTTGTTTTAACTTAATGAGAGTGTGCATGGCACTAGGGGATTAGTGATGGTGCTAAGCACCCCATGCTGCTGCCATTTAATCAGGGCCCGGTGCATGAAGGAGGTCTGTGGGCAGCTAGAGCTCAGAGGAAAGCCCAGCAGGGGAGCATTGTGAAGGCCTCCTCGCCTGTAACGTACTCTCAGATCCCCAGCCATTATATTCCTTCATCTCCACAATCAAACACAATCACCGCTGCCGTCCAATGACTTTGAAAAGAAAAAGACATTATTTTAGCTCAATATTTTTCTTTTTTATTCAGCCCACTCTGAGGACCAGACTCCACCGAATTTTATTTTTTTTTAACTCTCATTCATCAAAGCATCTGGTTAGATCGAAGTCCTATGGTGTTTACTGAAAGTTTTTTTTTTTGTATTAAGATCTTTCTCCGCTCGCGTATGCTTGGACCCTACAGCAGGTCATCGTGGGAGAGTATCTTCAGCAAGAGCAGCGAGGTGGTGACGCCACAGGAGTTGCAGTGCTGCCAGCGCTTGGTGCAGCTGTGCCGTGACTGCCTGCTCGTGGTTTACAAGTTCGTCGTGGAGTCGCGCGGGTCGCTGACTGGCCTGAACCCGGAGTGGGATGACCCCAGGTAAACGCCTCCCCGCAGACGTTCTCTTTTTTTATACATCTGTTCACCCTCGGTCCCCTGTGTAGCAAAGTTAAGGGGGAGATGGCTGGGAAGGGGCATATCTGACTTTTCAGCTGCGGTGGGGAAAGCTGCAAGCAGGAAAGGATGACCCTCAGATTATCACTTAACTTAGTAGGCCCCCTGAGGCGCAGCTAATTCAATTATAAAAGAGATGAGCCAGAGCGAAGTAATCTAAAGAGCTTGAGCACGGGCTGCCTCCTGAAATCTGTAACTAAGGATAATGCCGTAGATTTTGAGCTTATACTGTATATACCAACAGGAATCTGGTTGTAATATATGGCATGGCATGCTTAAGAGGTACGACTATAATTGAATTTAAAGGCTGTCATTTAATTGGTCCTATTCTAATTAAGTGAGTCAATTAATTGCATGTGAGCTCAGCGTTTTCCTACCAGCCGTGTAATTCCTGTAAATACAGGTTGAAGGTGTAATCCACATGAAGCCTGGATTTCTTTCAGTATTTTTCGATGTGTAAATGACGTACTGTAGCTGCATGTATATTTTAAGCATTTACTTTCCAGCCTGTATATTTGGTACACTGCACATGACTCGAGTCTCTTCCAAGGTCCTGCCCATACTATTTCTTTTTAATAAAAAATTTATTATACATAAAGCATGGGAAAAGTATATATAATAAGACACTCTTGTGTTCAGTATAGCTATGCACATATTTAACTCAATCAAACCCCCCCCCCCCCCCCCAAATCCCAAGTCCAGTACTGGTTTGGTGATATCCTTATTCAAAGACACCTAATTTGTTTCACTACAAAGGTTTTATTAGGTGTGATAGGGTTTCCTTTTTTGTTTGTTCCAACATTTGAGTTATGCTGTGATTTATTATTCACGGAAAACTATTACCGAAATAAATGCAAGCTTTGTATGGGCATGTCCTCCTTCATTTTCTGCTCCCACATTAAAGCTATGACCCTGTGTTTCTGCTCTTGGCTTGCGGACTGTGGTGAAGCTCGCCCTTGGGTGCCGGACCAGTCTCGTCGCGTGGCTCGACCCCTTCCTCTTCTACCCTCTCACTCCTTGACGCAGGTCTTACTACTCTTGATTTTGGATCAACCCCTCCCTTCATGTCTCCAGTCTGTCCAGACTGTAACCACCCACCCTCATGCACCTGTTTGCCACTATTGCTCGCTTGTCTCCGAACATGGCATCTTGGAGAGGGGCGCTGACTAAAATAAAAAAATGAAAAAGTTTTCCTAAGAAAGCAAGCCAGCCATTCCTCCATCCTCTCCACTTACCATGGCAACAAGCACCCGCTCATTCGTCACAGCGAATCGCAACAGTTTCACTGCATGGTGCATGACGCGCACTTCCATATCTTTCCCAGGACATGCCTCATTGACGGCTCAGTGGCAGAACGGAGCAGGGGGATGACAGATTAGACTTTTCACTTAGCCGGCATATGCTTTGCCTCGTTAGGAAAATGATGTCTGAGTAGGGGCATGGCACCATATTGCTGGTGACCCCCCTCCTTTCAACAGCCACTCATCCTCCTCTTTGGCATGTGCGTTGCCCCCCTACCTGCACCCATACGCTGCCTGTCCTACATCTGCCTCCTCTTGCCAGTCTTGGCCAGTGGAGAGACACAGGGTCCAGAGCGATCAGGGTGGCACAGACAGATTCTCAAGTGCATTTCTAAAAGGATGCAAAACATTTCAGTTATTTATAGTGATATTCATCTTACAAAAGACAAATGTAACTGTTTAGAATTAAGTGGGGTTTTATGGTCATTTTTTTAAAATACCCAAATTCATAGATTACAAAGACGAAAAAAAAAACATTTTAAGCATATGCTGGACTTTTGCTACTTTGTTAATGAACAAAGTAGTATATGATATGTATCATACATCATATGCTGTGTGTATGTATGTATGGGTGTATATATAAAATATATATATGCATATCATCAAATCATAACATATAAAATCTAAAAATCTAATTTATTCCCTCCCCACCAAAAAAAAAATAAAACAATTTCTGCAGCCCAGTGTGACAGGACTGTTGAACATATACTTTAAACATGCAAACTGACTGGAGATTCCTGCAGATCCCCAAATCATTGTGTATAATTAGGAAGACCCACACATTCTCAACAAAAAAAAAGAAAAAAGAATTAAATAAAATACAGTTAGACAGCTGCTGGCTCTCAGGGGGCTTTCTGCTGGCAGGTTTTCTTAAGAACTACTCCGTGATCAAAAGCCGAGGACCTGGTGGAAGCATTAGAGAGGTCCAATTAAATATTGCCGGCAGCCTGATTGGTCTCTGAGTCACGTCGCCCCTTTACATGCATCCTTAAACAGACACCTTTGTCAGAGACGTATATATAGGAATATGACACCTTTGGCTAGGAAGATGTTTGTGCACCCTTTGGAATCATTCTGTTTGATGACTGTAAATCTAAAATCATTCAGATATTTTTTTATATAACTAACATATTTTAAATGACTATATGCTCCACTATTGGTCTAATCAAAGTCATTGTTTGATATAACTGTTCATATCCTCAGATATTGATGTTATTTATGTGCTATATGTTAATACTTGAGCGTTTCTCCTGATGGAATAATGTGTTTTTTCATCCCTTTCATTACTGTACTTTGTTGGATGTACGGGTTGGATGTACAGTAGTTAATCTACATTCTAAAATATCTGCTTGACAAGCACTAGCAGTACTCTTGAGCAGTTTCAAGGGCATTCTTCTTGGACTAAATGAAGTTAATTTGACTTTTCACAAGTCTCCTGGGTATGACGGCAATGCAGCAGAAGCCCTCAGAGCAAATCTTTTTTAGTATACTTAGAAGAAGCAGCATGGCTAATTTGTCCTGGGGATATTATACAAGGAAGACTGTCACAAGTACCGTGTTACAGTGACATGCCCAGTGGTTATTTTACAGTTACTGTTACAGTTTTTTTTTTTTTTATTGTCATCTTGCACTAACCAGGTGTAGGTCATTCAGGTTAGAGCCACAGTAAAGTATTGTGTTAGCTTTCACGGCCTTTTAATGAAGAAACAATTTACATGGCCTCATTAACACTCTGTGATGAGATCTGAACAGCTCTCCTATGTGGGTCATATCCTGCCTCAATTGGTTCACCTCCACGTCTCATTTCAGACCCTAATTATCTTAGCCAGGATCCACTTTCGGACATCCTTCTCCTGTTAGGTGGATTTAAACAGCGTTGATGTTAAACAGTGTCCTCTGCCAGTCTATTAACACGAGGCTTGTTCAGCTGCCCGAGTGAAGATGCAAAATGTCACTCATCATTAAAAACAGACGGCATTTACAAGACGGGGATCAGGGGAAAACAGAAAGGTTGGAGCTTGTGTTGGACAGTATTGAGCCAAGAAGGGGGGGGAGCTGGGTGGGTTTGCTTTATGTTGTCAGATTGCTAACACGGCCTGATCTTCTCATGTGACCTTTTGCAACTCTAATCCGTTTTCCACATCTCCTGTCCATCCCCTGTCTCTTTTTTCCCATTTCTGTGTGCGTAGGTATCTGGTGCCAGTAACCTCCCAGTTCATCATCAAGTGGCCTTCCTCCAGCTCGAGCCGGAACGTGGCCTCTCGCAGTCTTTTCACTACCCGCATGGGCCACTTCTAATCCACCATGGACTCTCGTCGCCTCATGAGGAGGGAAAGGGGCACGGATCCCCCTTGGGGACACACTAACTCTGGAAGCATGTGAAAAGGGTTCTTGCCAGTTTGCTTTTTTAGATGTAGTCATTGCCGCATCAGAGGCAGACAATTAGGTGGGTCCTTTCTTGAGTTCGGCTTGTGTCCACGGATCTCCTGTATTAAAAAAAAAAGGGGGGTCTGCTGTACAGACAGTTAATTCCTTTATTACACTTTAAAATATGATACACCATTATGGATGTATGTCCAAGACTTGCAAAACTATTGTCAATAACAGTGAATGTTTCAATGAAATTTTACGGAATGGGATTTGTTTGTACTGTATGCTCGTCGTCGAAGAAAGATAACATTCAATTCTGTTTTTCTTTTCTTTTTTTCCCCGCTGCTTGCAATGTTTGCCAAAGGCTGGTGCTGTTTTTCTTAAATGATTTTATTACATTTTGCATTTACAGTATGTATTAGTAAGAGGAATTTAGGTGTAGGAGGGTGTACAGAAGGGTTCTGCCCAACTGCTTTTATTCAAGAGCCAGAATTAAAGAAGATCTTCTGAAAGCATGCCTCTCAGAAGAGAGTAACATTCTGCAGTGCTGATCATATGCATATGCGTAAACATAATTCTTTAAACTTGTGTGTTTTTCATTGCACATCAGAAATACTTGAATTTATTTATACTATTTATTTTATTTTAAAAGTCACATGCACTACTAACTTATTTTTTTTATATATATTTTCATTTAATCTAAATTTTATGTATGTTGGGTTTTGTTTTTTTTTGGTGATATTTAAAAGGTATGAGAATAGTTTTAAAGTACTGTACTGTAGGTCTTTGCTAAACTGCCATGTTTGTGTTTTAGCAGCTATGCCGATATTTTCTCAGCCTGTATGCAAGTGCCAGTGCAGATTGTGGCGTGCCAAGGCTAAGCACAACCAGGAATGTGTTAATGGCTTCTAAATTGAGGTTAGTGAGTAATTAGAATGCTCTGTATGACAGTAGGTAGTGTTAGAATTTCAATTTGAAAAAGCTCCCGGTAGCTAATTTTCAGGTAGGTTGTATTCCGTAAAAATGCTAATGCAGGATTTTTTTCTTCCTTTCTTTCTTTTTTTTTCCTGTTTGGTTATGCCCTTCAGCAGTCCTTTTGTAACGAGTATGGCGATAACTTTAAGCTAAGAAACCTATATGCTATATGTTATTTTTCCCCTCCTTTCCCTTACTGTCATTTCACTATGCCTGGATTTCATTCATGCTCATTCTAGATAATGATTTTTAAGTTTAACAGCAATAAAAGACTGGTGGTTTGAGCTGTATTTATCATTAAGCTGTCTCTGACATCTTTGTCTTTTCTTCTAATGTTGTTGCAACTCAAGAGATCTTGAGAATATCTAAACAAGCGATACACATGCACACACTCGTCAGCCTGTGCAAAACTGACACTCCACTACCGTAACAATCTACCCTGTCTCATGTGAAACTCGGAAGAGCAACCTTTCTAACCTTGTCATGTCATGTCCCGACTCAAGGCCAAGGGAATAGATGTGATCCTATCCCTTATTTACACTAGCTCACTCAATTTCAGGCTGCCAGCCATCTTTTTTTTTGTCTCTGCCATTCCTCCCCCTACATTCCTCCCTCCTCCTTTCTGCCAAGTGTGGTGCTGTAGAGTCATGACCTTGAAATTCTTCCGTGAACAATAGCAGCGCTCTTTAAGCAACTGACTCCGAAACTTGAAGACTATTCCCCTGCCCTCTGGTGTTAAATCCTTGTCACCCAGCGTGGTCAGCCAGTGGGAACCGAGCTAGTTTCACCTGCGGTGGAGTGTGGACTCTATGTAGGTTCGTGCCGATGACCCACTTACAGGTTTCATTAATACCATGGGTATCAGACGCTGTCTGACTGTGATCACGTCTTGGTGAAGGCAATCAAAAAACCCATTTGTTTTAATCCTGCATATCAAAAGGACAGAAATCAAGGGGCTTTAATCATGACTCATCAAAATAAGACATCCTCTGGTCGATTTAAGAAGATCCAGTCTATGTCTTATTTAAAGACCACCCTCAAGAATGTTTAAAAGTTTATGTACGAGCCTCCGGACTATGGAACATAACCAAGCCCGAGTTTCCAGAGATGTACATGACTTCAAATTCTTATGAAATGTCACTTGCTGTGAACGTGTACTGTATTTACCCTGCGTTATACTGTAATATTCCCTCTCATGACTGGACTCTAAGTCCTGGGTCTCTCTTATCCAATAGTCCTTATGTCTTTGTTCCAGAAGCAGGATGACATACAGCATAGAATTCAAGTGACTGCCCCAAAGAGATAATAGATCAACAGATATAGCTACCTTCATGTACTGCACCTTCAATAAAAGTAATAGCTTAAAGATCGAGCTTGCCCTGAACCAGGAATAATCACAAATTCACATGTTCCTTGTCGAGGCCAAATTACCACTTCTGACACAGATGGGGCTCGGATCTTCAGAGAGGGATCACTCTCTTCCTCTTCCTCTCTACCACTCAGGGTGCTTCAAAAGGCAGGAAGGAGCCCCACTGCTCCTTCTCAATTGTATGACAGTGCCAACTGTTCCCCGGGGACTGGTCTGGTATGGGAGTTCTTGTGGGGATTGAGACATTCTTGTGGAGATTATCAATATATCCCCTCCAGCCAGGCTCAGAGACATGAGACAGAGCTGCTCGGCCCATTAGTCTACTGCAGAGCTCAGGGAACTAACAGCTGTCTGCTCGCTTAGACACCAGACAGATTCTACCACTCCACTCTCCCACCTTGACGCTGCATGCCAGTGCACTCGAGGCTTACCTTGACTGAATTTGGCTAATTAGAAGTGCTGGCTGTTTTTCCTAGGGTTTAATTCTGCATGGTTACCTTTGGCTTAAGAATCATCTTGAGGGACGCTTAACCAAATGGAAACGGATTGATCCATTGACAAAATGCTCCAACTTTTGCCCTCCAGTTTCTCCTTCTTTATGCTGTCAAGCTATCACAAGATTTTAACGACAGTTTCCTGATGTTGACCCATGTGAATGTATTGATCTAAAGATCGCCTCAGTGAGAGGATGGTCCTGCCTCCCACTCATTAGGTAACCTCCAGAGACCTGGCGAGCTGGAGTACTTAATTATTTAAGTGGCACAAACAGTCCTGCCAGCCTATTGAATGTTACCGGAGTCTTGCTTCGTTCATTATTTTTGGTTCTTCTTGATTTCAACTTGTTCGGAGTGTAATTAACTGCTGAATAACACTTTGATAGTTACTGTATGATTGTAATTAACATTTAACAAAGCATGGTATTTACTCTGGGCATTTTCATATCAACAAGAAAGCTGTGAAGAAACAAGACCTTCAGTAGTTTCCTGGTTTTATACTGATCATGTTAATGGAACTCAAGTCCAGATGCTTTTCACCTTGCTTTCAAAGCCACAGTATGTACTTTATTATTATTATTTTTTTTAATTCGTGGTTATTTACTGTGACCTGGCCTGCTTCCTTCTGTTCACCTAGCGGTACGCGATATGGCCTGTCGGAGCGCTTTCTGAATTTCAGAATCTTAAGAAGGGCAGCAGAAGGTCAGTGTGAAGTATAAATAAACAGTATATAATCAGGGTTTAAACCTTAGACCACAGTTCTGCTTTTGTGAATTTTTCTCTCATATCTGACACTTTCACATGACTGGAAGGTCAAATACTGTATATCCTTGCAAAATAACCTCAGGTCAGAAGTTGTGAATCAGACTCATAGTATTTTTCCTACTGTAGGTTAAAAATTATGTCTTTTTAAATGGTTCTGTTGTTTCAATGAATATGAAACGGCTCAGAAATGATCTTGAGCGTTCTTATTCAAATAAGCTCTCTTAGGGGGGAAAAAAAGGTTTCCATGTTCCCACTAGGGAACCCCTTAAAGGTTGCATGTTGATCCTTACAACAGAGGATTTTCAGTACTTTAGGAAGTAAAGAGCTCTTAACAATCCAAAAATCCCACCCCACCCACCATCATTTCTCTCTACAATGTTACTGTTTACTCTCCTGGATTTCATCAGATTTTATGTTTGCCCTTTTAACTCAACTGATATCCCCCAGTTAGTATTTTTCTCTGTCTCTGATCTTCATCAAAAATGAGAAGGCTTTAAGCCATGTTCTAATAATAATAGCAATAAAATAATAATAAAGTCTGTGCCAGTTTTTGTGAGTTGTCGCTGCGTTCTCCAGTTTTCTCCTGCTTTCCAGAAACATATACAGTAGGTAGGTACAATGGCTGTGTGAATTGACCCTATACAGTACTGTATGTGCATGATTGTCCATGATGCTCTATGATGGATTGACATCCAATCTAGAGTTTGTCCCTTACCTCATTTCTAGTGTTCCCTGGATCTACTGTGACCCTGACCCAGATAAAGCTATTACTTACAGTCTTCAGTCAGTATGACTTTCTAATATTTATTCTTTCCGTTCGAATGAGTTCACTCTTTGGTGCTTACCACTTTTACAGTTGTCTTTTGGACCTCATGCCAATCAGTAAATCTGGCCAGTCACCACTGGAAGTCAAAAATTAGGTTAAGCTCTGCTCAGAGCCTGAAGATTTGAAGCTTTTTGGGCTCTGGTTCAAAAGTGCCAAACGGAGATTCAGGACTTTGGGAAGCTGAGTTAGTTCAACAGGTGGGTTTGTGATCTCATTCCACTGTAGAGCAGAGGGCTATTGACCAGCAGGTCCACACTGAGGGTTTTTCTCTTTTTTTTTTCTGTCTAATGTATTCACAGCCTAATAACTGAAAATCACCTCATATGGCAGGGTGTTTAACCAAATTGTATTTAATTATACACGCCGTGGCCTGACGTTTCTTTATTCCTATATTCCAGCTTAACTGGAGTGAGAGCACAGGTTCAGCCATGATACAGCTCCCCCGGAGCAGATGGGGTTAAGGGCCTTGCCCAAGGGCCCAACAATGGCAGTCTGGGGTTTGAAACGCCGACCTTATGATCAGTAATTCCGTCTTAGCTGTCTGAGCTACCACTGCCCCTAAGTTAAATTCTTACCCTGAGTAGGCAATATTAATGTTCTGTTGAGGCCAAGAGATCCAGAAATTTTTGATGACATGGGCAGTGCAGTGGTCCAGCATGAAATCAGTTTGGTAAAAATAGCTCTTAGGTAGTACGAATATAGCCCTCTGTCATCCTTCGCCATTTGATGAGTCAGAGGCAAAAGGATTTTAATGGAATCATTCTGGGGATAGCTGCCCGTGGAGGATGGAGCCATATTCACTGTACGTGCCACCAGACCTCTTATTTCCTTTCTACCTTCAAGCAATCGACCAAAATTTTTGCACAAGCAATGATGACCTCAATTTAAAAAGGAAAAAAAAAAAAAAAAGCTTATTTGCTGGTCAGAAGTTGTTTCTCTTCTTTCTTTTTTACTGGGATTCATTTATCAAACTGCATATGAACTAATTTATGTGTAAATTGTCCGTAGGAGCATTTACATAAGAATGCTGTGTTCATGGAAATCCTGTTTGGTTTGAGGGACAATTTGTGTGTGGGTGTGGTTGTGTGTGTGTGGGGGCGTTGTGTGTGTGTGTGGTTGTGTGTGTGTGTGTGTGTGTGTGTGTGTGTGTGTGTGTGTGAAGGCTCACAAACCTGAACCTTGATAATAGCCTTCAAAATCATATAATCGTATAAAGGCAGTTTTTATACAACTGCAATTTTGTATACAGATTATATTTTCAAGTTTGAAAAGCTCATTTATTTAAATTGCAAAACGGTTAT
The DNA here is from genome assembly GCA_026413445.1 of Dolichallabes microphthalmus. Classification (NCBI taxonomy): domain Eukaryota; kingdom Metazoa; phylum Chordata; class Actinopteri; order Siluriformes; family Clariidae; genus Dolichallabes; species Dolichallabes microphthalmus. Next base: position 17,354,110 of record JAOTQY010000003.1, read on the forward strand.
GAAGCAGTCATTTCGTGTTAATGACTCGAGCATGAGCAATGCCGTAGAAATCAGTAAATTAAAGACAAATAAGACTAGCTGTTCAATTATGAAAAAAGTAGACAGAGTTCATTTGTGCACAGTGACTGAGGTGCGTTACAGGATTTAGTGCATGCAGCGTCTGTGAGGCGCTTTAGTGATCATTTTATCGTTTTCAGCTCTTTGTGAGCTCTTTGCCTTTTTGGAGTTTTGTGGGCATTACTAACACACTTAACACACTTTGCACTTTATGGCTGATTGTCAATTATCAACATACAAGAGCAAGTACAAAGAAAATTAGCTAGCGGGAATGCAATTTTTTTTTTAGGTCGGTTTTGCCTACGAAAACATTTACACACAATTTTACTAAATGACTGGTAAATGAGGTCGACTGTATACAGACTCTTGGCTTGAACGTTGGGAAATGAAAGACGCTCAGCGAAATCGCTTGCTTGTTAACATTGTATTAACCTGGCTAATGTCAGGTTATTTGCTAGACCGTAAAGGCTGGATTTAATGAGTTAAAGTGGATAACAAGGAAAAAGCCACTTCCCTTTACGCTTATGGTTTCGCCATAATACTTTGGCTATATTTAAGTTCTGTGGAATTGCTCGATGCTGATTGATTTATGCCGAGGAGCGTTACGCCTGCTGGAGAGAACTTCCAAAACATGTTTTCATGTTTCCACAGGGGGACATTGCTCTTTCCCCGCAACCTTTCTTAATGTTCTCTTAACATTCTTAGAGCCTGTATTTCTTACAACACTGTCATTAGCGACAAAAAAAAAATGCAGTCCAAAGGCATTCTCTTGCTTTATGAGTTTTTTTTCTTTTTTTCTTTTTATTTCTTGACTCTCTCAAGGCAAAGTTCCAACTTTAAGTTGTTGATGTCTGGTTAAAATGGAGCGTGTGTTAATGCAGTTATTAAATTAGTCAGAAATACTGTGTTAAGGGAAATATAATAGCTTTTACTCATATTTATTTAAATTTTATTTTTATCTGAATAAGCAATGAGCAATCTTTAGCTGTAAATGCATCAGAACTGAATGTCTTAGAGCTGCTTTTCTTCTTGGTAATGAGACAAATTGATGCTTGTAATGGGAATTGTGTTTAGCAACTCAAGTAAAAGCTATTACAGCCTTTTTTATTTTTTATTTTCTTTTATACTGTATGGTGTTGACATACAGTACAGTACCTCTTGGACACAGTTTAGTTTTTAATGCACAGTGATCAGGGAACTCGTGGTAAATACCGAAGCTCAAAACACAAACCTTGACAGTCTTCATGGAAAATCAAGTCGTATTTCAACACACTGGCAATGAAACTTTTCACATTTCACATCTCTATGAAAATGTAGAGCACACTGGTGAACCGGATTGTGTTTGAGTAGAGAAAATGATTTTTAAGGCCTCCACTGATTGAACCGATCTCATCCTTCTTTCGAGTAAATCCCCTTCTGCTGCTACTCAAATTCAAGCCTGTGTTTGAGTCTAAAGCTCTGGGGAACCCTGTGCATAAAGAAGTCATAAATAACACTCTTATGATAAGAGTTCCTGAATGTATAATGTACGTGCTTGGGAGGGGAGAAAATGAACACATGGTCAAGTGTTCAGTAGCTGCGACAGCGCCGAGACAGTCAGGTGGCCTCCCACCGGCTCACAACCAAAAGGATTCTGTCTTCGTTCGAGCACCCAGGCAGCCATTTTTTATGCCCCCTTGTCTCCGGATTTGCAGTCTGCAGTATCATTTAAACAGACACCAGAGAGAGCGAGAGAGACGTCGTAAAGAAATCTGCCTTTCAAAACAAAGTACAAAGTAATGTTAGTAACACATGTCGAAATCATTTTTATAGATCTTAATACATGCAATAAGTAAATAAGTAAATAAATACCAGCTGTTTGTTAATTAGCAAACAATAATTTTCAGCAAGGATGTGATATTTTCTACTGTGCTGGGGTAAAGGGGTTGGGCTGCATTTTAGCAAGGATATCATGCAGTTCGACAAAGAAGAAGGTTTTCTTTTGCAATCAAAGGAAAACAGCTCAAGAGCCTCTTGGGCGGGTAAAAATAGCACAAGGTCTGATCAAGGCAACGAGAGAGAGGATTTTAAAATCCTGATTACAATACCAGGAATGCCGGCGGAGACCTGCTGGAAAGTCAGGAAAACCGATGCTTGCATCTGTTCAGAAATGACACATGCTTGGGTTTATGATCATAAAGATTGTACAGTATTGTTTGTCTTTACACTTGTACACCTGTATCCTGTAATATAATGCTTTTTTTTTGGTCTGGTTCCTCTCAAAAGTTTCTCCTTCGTGTGGAAGAAACACAAGCTTTCTGTAAAGCCTCATCGTGACAATGTCTACTGTTAAAGCACTATATAAATACAATGTTATATATATGGTTTATTTCACTGAAAGTCTATACAAACTATTGTCCATTTCAAAACTTGTGGTGTGTATTCCACACATTCAGGTCTAAAGTAAACAAATCATTCGATCTAGCTGTGCCTTTGTCCAGATGTTCAGCTATCCAGGGCTTGGTATAGAATTGACTCATATTCCCTTGACCCTAGTTGACTCATTCTCAGCCTCCCACATGTCCGGTAAAAACAAACCCACACAGACAGGGTGTTTGGAGACACGGTCAGCCGTGTCCAACCGTGAGATGTCCTGCTGAGAGAGCCACGGGTATATGGACAGGTCACGGGCTGCTACACCCCACACAGAGACATGGAACGATACAAAGCGAACAAGAAAGAAAAGAAAAAAGAATACGGTGTGAGCGCCGAGCAAAGAAATAGTAAGAGAAGACAGAGAGAACCTGAGAACATCCCAGCTGTATGTCCCATCCACGCCTACTCTTCTCATTAACCTTTGAGGACTGGCTAGTCTGTACAGGGATTGTTTTCACCAAACTGCTCAAGCCATCAAGCGAGTGGCAGCTGATATGCTGTTTAATAAAAGTGTTGGCGCCCCCTTTTCCCATCCAGACATCAAAAGAACTTCAAATGGCTTGATGTTGCACACAGCAGGGATGTTTCTTCTGAGCAGTGGCTATAGGCTCTAAGGACACGGTGACAGGTGATGTCTAAAATCATCACACACAAGTCGTCATGTGAATCCACAAAAGTCAACAACCATGATGCACTGAGAGTTTCTAAAAAGCAAACTACAAAGAAATTAAAAAAAAAAAAAACCTGAAGGTCAACTCAGAATACACTGCTATGTGATCTCCAAGGCATGCCAGCATAGTGCTGCTACAGTTGGCACTGTTTGCTTACAGCATGAAAAAGTGTTGTGCCATGAAAACCAGCACAACATATTCCCCACGTTTTTGTTGCTAAGTAATTATTGTCCGACACTAAACAGCGCCTCGGAATTGTTCTTCGCTGACACTTAAAAGCAAACACACTTTTTAACTTAACATTCAACTTAACAAGGAGCAGGTTGTAATTACATGCTCCCATATTTCTCTTGCTTTTTCTGATTGATATATCCCATCTGACAGCTTTTCCAACAGAATCGCGGTGCCTCGGCTGCCAGAAAATCACAAAGTAAATGAGCTGAACACAGCGCTCATTATGTGTCCAGGCTGCTCTGCTGTTACTCAGCTCCACCGTGGTGGACAGATGGTCACAAACACTGGCCAGGCATTTCCTGGTCACCTGAGTGCTGAGGCTCGACTCCTCGTGTGCCCACTTCCTGCTTGCCTGTGAGGGTCCTGAGAAGGGTCACGATGGCGTGATGTGTGGAGGCATCCATACTGGGATATTTGTTATTCCACCTAAATCCCTTTTTCAGCCCTGGAGGGTAGCAGGCCACCAACAAGGGTTTCAAAAACTCCAGTTCAGAAGATGACCCTCTGAACTCTGGACTTGACTAAAACTTTCCAATAAGCACCATTTGGGATACAAGCATGCATGTTTCTTTATAATAAAAAAAAATGTTGATAATGTTCATTTGATACTAGAGGGCAAACAGTGACATGTAGCGAACATGCTTTTATTACTTCAGAGACAGGACCCTTCTGTTTTCCTTCTGAACTGCCGAGCAGAGATTACTTTGTTATGGGAGTCGAGATAAGGTTTGAATTATGAAGGGAAATATTTACCCAGCCAGAGCAATATTACTCTCCCCCTTTTAGCTGTTCCCCACATTCATGAAAGGGAAGATACAATAAAGTGAAGGAGTGGAGGATCTAACTTCATTAGTTGCCAGGAGTAATGAAGGCAACTGAAGATTACTGACTTAGATACGCCAGTATACAAACACCGACTTTCATGCACCTGACCAAATTATTGCACTTTATTGCAGTTACCAGTATCTGAAATAAAACAGTGACATACATTGGCTTTGTCCGTTTGAGCAGGTATGTATGAAATACTAATCCTTTTTTCCCCCCTTGCTGTAGATCTCCAAGGTCAAGCCCTTTGCATAGTAATAATCTTTTGGGGAAAATTATTTCTCTTGGATTATTGCTCTGAAATATGTGCACAGAGCATGGATAGAGCATTAGATAAACTACAGAGATACCTCCCAGCAGTAGGGAGACGCGTCTCTTTCACTGTTGCCACACAGCAGAATTACCTGAGTTAATATAATACCTACAGTGTTAAAGAGTTCTCCAAGGTACACTAGGCAATTAGGCCCATCAGTGTACGCTGGAAGTGTTCATTTAACCTGAATGATTTAAATAGCTGTGATCTGGATGAAAGTATTATTATATTCATAAGACATGGGAGAGACATAATTGTTTTTGTTAAAAGATAATAATATAATTATTATTATTATTGTTATTATTATGATTATCATTGTTATTATGATTATTAACACCACAACCAGCACTACTGTGAACATCTACAATAACTACAACAACAATAATAATGATAATAATAAAAATTATTATTATTATTATTATT
>JAOTQY010000003.1:17451583-17466583 GCA_026413445.1 Dolichallabes microphthalmus
AAACTAAAAAGATTTTGTTAGAAAAGAAAATATTTGGAAGTGTGTATGTGTGAGAAAAATGTGTATAGGTAATAATGCGATGAATGAAAGATGAATGAAATGTCTCTGATGAGCAAGCCAAGGCTGACGGCGACGGTGGCAAGGAAAAACTCCCTAATCAGAATAATAGCCCAATAAGAATAATAAAAACGCATCATGTATCCAGGACAGTACAGTCTGACCTGATCGGGCTGAATTTTCAATGAGAACGAGATGGATGGTGTAAACCTTTGATAAGCCATTCAATAGGTACGGTAAATATTCGCCGTGTGAACACAATCCGATCGTTTTTTTCCAGGAAGAAAATTTTGCTTCTGTTCCCACTTGGTAAATCTTAGAATGACTCTCTCCCACCTGTTTACTTCCAACTTTTATCTGAGGGAGGGGCACTGATTGGAATTGACTCACCATCTAACTAATTATAGATGAGATTGAATTCATGTAAATAATCATAACACCGAAAAAATGGGATTTGTCAGAAAAAGGTGAGAAGCCTAACCTGGAAAAGAAAAAAAAAAACTTGTTCCTTCTTCTTTTTTTTCTTTTTCTTCACACCAGATTAAAGGCTTCACATTTCGCAGAATGTCAAAAACGTTACTTACAGTAATGATCAAATGCTTTGCTTAATCTTAAATGTAAACAGTAAAGTCTCTGTCAATGATTTCAACCTGAAGAAATATTGTGCATGTAGCTGATGAAACTGCAAATTAGTCTGTGACATCAATTGCTGACTTCTAGTGACTTCTCGTGAATGCATTAATTACTTTCCTCTGAAAAGCCTAAGGGACTAAGGCCAACCTACAGAAGCATAAAGTTAAATTTTAAAAGAGACATTTTAGCTATTGTGCAGACATGTCTATACCTATATGCCTAACACTTCCCCAGACGTAATGACTTTATAATACCTTATTTATTCATACGCATCATTATGCTTGTGGTATATGAACTTAAACATATGAATAATTTTAATGCTTAGAAATAAAACAACACTTCAGCATCATTAGTTGAAAGTATATCTTAATAACAAACGTCTCCAATTTATCGCCTGTTTACGCGATACTAAAAACCTCAGGGTCGATTGAAATGTGTAAACTGAGATGCGAGAAAAAAAGCCTTAATTTAAAGGGATGAAGGCAAGATTTCAAGGCAAGCTTCCTTGCTTGAGGTGAGTTTATTTGAACAGGAGACGCTCCTTCTGTGAAAATCTAACCGTCTGTGATAGTCATCAACCCAGATTTGAATATACATGGAAGTGTGCACATGCTACATGCATGCACGCGAATACACACACACACACAAGCACAGACAACTGAAATATGTTCTAAGCCTCCCGAGCTTGCAGCAAGCTCAAGAATAATCTCCTCAACACAGACCACCTGCTATGCCACCCCCATGCCTTTTTCATAAAATTCATGTTGCCACCTTCTTTTCTTTCATGGTTCAGCAGATTCCCCCTCTCCTCGCAGCTCCGCTCATCGCCGAGGCCCAGATCACCCACACTGAGCGCAATCAAATAGTAAAGCCGCTATCCAGATGGCCCCGCTCATGTCGGTTTGCAAACTTCTTAGCATAGCTGTTGGCTTTCATCAGCAAGACGGTTCCTGATTAAAACTCAGACTGTCGGAATGCTGAGTTTATGAGAACTGATTAAAATCACAGAAAAAGTACAATTCTGCCCTACAGCTCGGAATTGTGGGATTGGATCTATCTGCGTATGAAGCTGGGAAAGGCTTCATTTTATTTCGGCACACTTGAGCAGGATGTTTTGTGTTTTTTCGTACTAATTTAGCGTACATTAATCCATAAATAATCATATGCTGGTCTACACTGTTGGCTCTTTTATTGTTTTATTGTATTTCTTTCCTTTCAGTGTGGCATCAGTGGGTCAACATGGTTTTAGGGTTCATTTTCAGCTGCACCCCAGGGAATGCATATTCAATTCGTTTAAATTTAAAATTACATTTTTCTCCATATAACGAAACTGCAGTCATTATATTGGGCTGTTAAAGGCGGTTGAGGCACTGGACCTGAGCTAAACTGATTCACTGCATCCACTTAACATTTCAACTGCAGCAAATATTCACTTGTCTGCTCAAACAGCGATCAGGAAACACAAAAACGAAATGAAACATTAAAAAAAAAAAACCGTGGAAAGCTGTATTGTCTCAGACGCTCAAAATAAATGTTTAGCTCGACCTTTTCTTGTGGACAAGCATACAAGTTCAGATCTGTTTGGTTGTTTTCATGCACACAAAGCAGTTTAAATTACAATGATCTGCTCTGTCAATACTCAAACAAAGGAGAAAGCGCAGACGAGTGCCACATTAAGGGGAAAACAGTGGCTCTGTTACGTTGGAATATTTTAAGACCACTCGTCTCTTTAGAGGGAAGAGCTGCAGATCAGAACAATATGATTTGTTCTAATCTGATAATAGAATATCATATATGGTCTATTGTAGGATGTTAGTGGTGCACATTTTTTTAAAGAAGACCGTGCAACTGTGAATGACGATCCCGCCTGAGGTGGCTCAGAGCCCAGAAGTTCCAGTGAACATTCAGCGAGTGGAACGCCTGATCCTTGAAAATCAATGGTATACGATAACTTGTCTGCAACCTGCCGAAGAGATGCATGTCTGTGGGAACTGTACACACAATCAGTTATTGCCACAATAACCGTACAGACTTGACCTCGCTTCAAGTCATTTCTATTAAAGGAGTTCCTGGGAGGCCAGCGTTTCAGGCGTGGAGCTTGCAGTCTGATCATTGATCTGGCACATTGAGGAAACTTTCCTTTACACCTGGTCGCACATACATCTGATTGTGTGATTTGTATTTTTTCCCCCCTTTTTCGCAAGATTTAGTGAAATAGCACAACATGTTCCAAGAATGTTATGAAGCACATCAGCAAGAAGAAAATAGAGCAACTTCCAGTTTCAATTTTTAAAGTAGGTGGTAACAAGAGGAATAATAAATTAAGATTTAATATCTATGTATGTCATATTTTACTTTATTTACATTATTTTTTTAGTTGCAAAAATAAACGTATATTGTTGGAAATTGGTAATATTGGAACGGATTATCTTGGATTAATATATTTTCCATGAAAAAAATTTGTTTTGCAACACATAATTTCGACTTAAGAACTCGTATGCCATTATACTAGTGTAGTTCTTACTCTCATAACTGTGTTCTGTTAAAAAAAAATGGAAGACACACACACACACACACACAGAATTAACATTTGCCAGAGGACTGATCTGATATGGTGTTTCAACTCAAACCACATTTATTGGAATATTTGAGGCCAAATGTGTACACTGAGAGAAAGCAGATGTGTGTATGTTTTATTTTATTTTATTTTATTTTTTTGTGTGCAAATCAACTTGGAGTCTCCATCAACTGTTTCCCTCATCACAGTCCAGGCTGCATTTTTCTCTTGGTGCATCATCAGAGCAAAATAATCAGACAATTGTGCTCTTATTATCCCCCCCCCCCCAGTTTAACAAAAACCGTCTCTTCTAATTACACAACAAATCCCGAGGGATTTCCTCCAGAGATCGTAATCAGATAATGACAGTGGAAGAAGTTGTGTGTTTATTCACCACTGATTAATCAGGGACCTTTAATTGCTACGTCTTCTTTTCAGCAGTTTTTATCCAAATCAGCAACCTGGAATGAGAATGAGACAAAAACATGACATTGATGGGACAGAAATGAGTGACAGGAGCATGCCAAATGATTAAGAATAGCAGATTATTATTATTATTATTATTATTATTATGATGATGATTATGTCCTGTTATACCTTTAGAAATATGGTTAGAAATGTAGGCGTCAATAGTCACTTTCTAACAATGGATACATTCCCTTTAATAAAAAAAGGAATTGATATATTCATAAATATTGTTGACAAAAATATTACATTATGTGCTTAGAAATCGCAATACTGGAATACTTCACTAATAATACAAGTTAATGCTAAATAAAATATTATGATCAAAAGTGCATTTGGTACTGTAATCTCTAAAGCCAAAGGAATGTTTCTTGACTTTGGTGAAAGCAATAATTGTAGCATACTGTATATCTGCCACAAAGCTTGTGAGACAAAGGCCGTGACATGAAGCAGGCAGTCTGATAATGGCTCCGACATACCGAGAACTCTTTCCACCTTGATGGTATCCAAGCACTAGTGAAATGCTGGGATAAGTGTATTAGTGTAGCAGGGGATTATAAAGGGAAATAAAGCTACAGTACTTTTTACCCCATAGTCACTGTTTCCTGTTATTTTGTACAATCAAAAGTCCTGGTTTGACTTGAACACCTTGTAATTATGTTACAAAGAAAAACATATACTCAATAAGCTTCCTGTAAAGAGAGGTACTAAGATTTTTACCAGAGGCTCAGATTTTGTAAAAAATACACACATTATTAAGTAGGAACAAGTGTTTACAAAAGTGATAATAGGGGCACGTGTGTGTCGCGGATGATCTACAACATTAAATGCAACAATGAAGGTTTAAAAACGTCCCGGAAAAAATGTACAATTGAACAAATGGAAATTAATGGCAAATTGCTGCGGTATAAAAAGAATAAAATGCCTTGCGACACGCCGTTAGTGAAAAATAAAAATATCTCAAATATACTGTATAGTGGTTACAGTAACTCAGCTTTGTGTTGGGATCAACATATAAGTACCAAGACATTGATTATTTTCCTATAACAGCCGTGTCATGCTTTATTCTTTACTTAATCCATCATGGCATCTGCTGCAACTTGTTTTAGTGTAGAGATAAAAGTGTTATGCATTCCTTTTTTTCTTCCTTTTTCTTGTTTTTAGAAACCTTTGTCACATTTCAAGCGAAAAAAATAATACCCTGATCTCATATACCAGTTTCACATAATGGCATCAGTGGCCACATCAGATTTCCAGATAGATCACTATATTATCACACCTGCTTCTAACCGAGTTGCTTTAAATGACTTTGCTGTTATAAGAAAACACTGCTGCAGATAAAGAAGACTAGCTAAAGCTGTGCCAAAACATTGTGAGCCTCTCTCTCTCACTCTCTTTTTTTTTTTATATTATTAAAATGCAGTCCAGCTCTGCACCAGGACACAACGTGCGGGAAATAAACTAAAACAAGCTGCCACTCGGGGCCACTTTGTCCTATCACACAAAACAGCATTTATTGAAATAAATTTGAATTAAGAACATTCATTCCCAACCTCCCCCCCCGAGGATACACCCGTTCCTTTTTGTTGGGGCTGAGGTGCTTGCTAAGACTGCAGGAAGAGCAACTCAGAAGCATGCAGCGCTAGGTTTTATATCCAGTGGGGGAATCATGTTTTAGTGAACAAACCTTTAGTGGGAATTGAATTCCAGTACAGTGAGTGCGAAAAGTAGAGGATTAATAAAAATGTCACCAATGTTCACGTTCATGTTTGGAGAACATGTCAAACGGTCTACACATATAAAGAACAAACAGGACTAATTAAGAAATGTCTATTATTTACTGTTAAAGCCCTCTTTTAGATAATTTTTTTTCAATTGCACTATAAAATTTGCCATCTGGTGGGCTTGATCATTTTTTCATCCTCAGTGTTCTAGATTTATTTTTTTTTAACCATAGGTCTCATGACAGGAATACATCTACTTTTCATGAATACTGATGTCTTTATGCTTTTGCTCAAATGCACACTGAACTTCAGTTTGACACTGAACATAGAAAGGTGCATTCGACGTCTGAGCTATAAATTGAACAAACACAATCCGGCATATTGGCTGAATCAAAACATCTGAGCTTCTTGCGTTCGAGTTCCACGGCTTTGCAGTAATGAGGCCATTTCATCCAGCTAAAAGAAAAACATGAACACTGCGCTGTGCTGTATAGTCTAAATATAGACCACTATCGCCAAGAAAACCTCTCGACCTGAGACTAATCCAGCAAGCAGTCAGGTGATGACTCACAGCTAGGGGTTGTACAGACTAATTAACGAGTCAAGTTATACATTCATTAGTCAGTGCTGTGGGGACAAATGTTACCAACTTTGAAACTCTGTCACTGTCTCGGCTGACTTTTTAGATATGGGATAGTTTTGCATCTGATCTGACGCTCTCCCTCACAGCACTATTATGCAAGTTTGTAAATCTGAAAAAAGTGGTGTTTATGTGAAGCATAAGCCTCAGCATTGTTTCCCCAAAGACTAACCACTAATCACCACTCTTTCCCAAAAGCCAATCAATAATCACCAATGTTTCCCAAAGACCCATCACAGATCACTATTGTTGCCAACATCCAAGCACTTATCAAGATGGTTTCCAACAACCAAGAATCTCTATTGTTTTTCACCAACCACGCTGTAGGAAAACGCTATTGTTTCCTAAAGATCAGCCCTAATCACCCAAAGACCAATCACTGATCACCAATTCTCCCAATAATTAATCACAGATCAAGACGCTTTATAACAAGCAATGATCATCATTATTCCCAGCTACCAATCACTACTCACAATTGTTTTTCCCAATGTCCAGTCACTAATCACTAATTACTATTTCTTCCCAAAGACTAATCACTAATCCTTTTAAACTCTTATCTTGGTGATATTTCCTTCACAGTTATTTTATACATAAAAACCAATAACGTAAATGGGAAAGAATGCAGGACATTCTGACTTCACAGAGTAATTTCTACATTCTACTGCAGTGGGGAAATTGTTTATTTTTATTGTTTCTAATTATGTTCTAATAAAGCTTTATAGCTATTATTGACGATTGCTTATGGTTAAGTGTCAAAATATGCATGGAATTAATTTGATTTAAATCCATCTTGTGCTTGCTCCTAAAGGAATTCTGACGCTAGGAATCAACACTTTCTCCTACACAGATTTTCAAATGAACTTAGTATTTATGACACTACAGGTTAAACAAAAGGTTTTTTTTCTCTGATTCCAAAAATATCAGGGAAAGGTTTTATGCTCATGCGGTATAAACAAATAAGCAATTTAATCCATAGTGACCCTGACCAAAAGAAAGCACTTATTAATGAGAAATGAATGAAGGAGAAAATCCAGATCTAAACCAGACACTCGGAGATGCACGGAATCTATTCATCATTTAATGGCCTTTGTCTCACAGGCTTTGTACGTAACCCCCTTTCCCATGCACATGTCACGCTCCCATGACTTTTTTTTGTTGGCTCCCACAGGATCCTATTTCCAAGGTGCAAGTCTAGTTAAGCATTCCACATTTATGTCAAATGGTTTTAAAATAGGGTATTATAATACAGAGGGTTATTATTTCACACATTTGTTGTGCTCATTTATTCTTTTTGGTAACTGCATAAAATGAAAAAGGAATTGAAGCTGGAAATGTAATTTGCAGACTTTTTATTAAAGTACATGTTCTTTTCACTAATATTATTGTCCTTTTTTTCTCTTCAATTATGGAAAATATGACTAGTCATCTGACTACTTTTCTGAAAAGCAAAATTTAAAACAGGAAGACAGTAGATTAAACGCTGTGTAAAATTTCTGCTTAAAAATAGAATATTGTGCAAAACTCTTGAGCCAACCCTTATTTCTTTCATATTAAATAAAAAATAATTATTTAGATTACAGAAATGAGAACAAATAATTTACTGCATAATTGCATAATTTACAGGATGCAAAGGGCAATTTAAAAAAATGTGTTGTTTATCCAACAACCTTAGCAGCAACCTCATTTCCCCTCTCGTCTGTTCCAACCACTCAGCATCAGTGGTACTGTATACTAATCACTTGATCATCTGTCATCATCTTCACCTGTTTCTCACTGACTCATGCCTTAATTTTTTTACGTTTTTTTTATGCTTGAATGATTCCTAGGTCGCTGCATGGTTTAACACACAAAAAACATTCCTCTGAAGCTGAACAGGTACAGTGACAAAAAATTCGAGACAAAAATATGTTATTCAGGAAGCCTGAAAAATGATTCCTCAAGACGACATTAAAAATACAAGAAAGTCTGCCTCTTTGAAAGCAAAATATGAACAAATGAGGGGTCAAGACGTTTACACAGTACTGCAGATCATAATGCTTTGAGCGACTGCATGCAGCTTTTAATATGCATCCCATGACCAATTACGTGTGAATACCTGCATTAGCCAGAACACATAAACAACCTTTTCAACCACAAATTAATTTCTTACAAGAAAGGTTCTGCAGGACTTGTGCTTTATTAAAGCTGATCCTGGGTCCAGAAGATATTACATTTTAAAGGAAGAGCTGCACCCTTGTGATGACTTGCAGAGAAATGAGATGACATATAGAAGTATTAAATTCACATCACAAAGTGACCTGTCATGAATGGAGATTTGTCAGAGGAGATATTGCTTATGTAAGATAAGACACTTTTTTATTGCTGGTTATGATTATAAGTACTTGACTAGCAGGTTTTATTTATTAAAGAACAAATTCACAGAAAAACAACTGAAGGAGAAATAAGTATCAGTGTTTACATTGATTTTACCAGCACAAACATCCGCACCGGTAGGCAGATGAATATTTGAAACTGATCTAGTGTGACTTAAATCCCAATCCAAACGCAGCCAAGAGCTCCTGAGGCATTATGGACCAGAGCTGTATGACAATTTCTGTCCGAGCATTCATCTGGAATCTTAATGAGAATCAACAATACATCAGAGACATTTATTATATCTATTTCTGCTTCTTTCCATCACCCAACATCCCCGCTATCAGCAAGGCAACATACGATCAATGCTCACTCGCATTCAAGGTCAAAACATGTCCCAAACCTGATCAATTACAGAAGTGCTGATTCAATGAGATGTTTCTCTCCTCTTAGTTTTAAAATAACACGATGCATCCCTAATAAAAGATGATAACAAAAACTTTTTTTTTTTTTTTTACACCAGTGGAAAGGATAGGAGAGAAAGTGCTATTTCTTTTTCTGCTGCTGTTTGATCTGTACCTGTCAAACAAGCTTTAGAGTTTAGGGTTATAGGAGGACAGAGCACTGTGACAGACATGACAGAGTGTCATGGAAGGAGAACCACAGATGGATCCGAGTAAAGAGAGTTTCGGGTCATTGGACAGGAGACATGGATGATGAGGTGGGGATTATTTTTTTCTTCAGATTGTCGAAAGGGAAACGATACAGCCAAGTGCTGAGTGGAAGTGAACAGCAGATTTCTCATAATTTCTCAATTAGCCTGTCTGATAAGTGGAATGGTGACAAAATGGTGTGGTGGCCAATGAAAGTACTAATCTACTGTATTGTAGAATGACCCATTGCATTCTCCCCCATTTTATCGCTGAATTTAACATCTGTAGAATACATTCTTGCTACTACTTTTGTTATAGCAATTGATATACAGTAGAACGGTTAATCTGATTGGAAGAGAAACATTCCATGAGTGATGATAATGGACGGTAACAGCATTGAAACGTTTAACTATATGCATCACTCCGCATCACAGGTATTCTAACAATTGTACATTTCTCTGTCAGTCTCCAGCATGGCTGAGAGTAGGTAAGGTAGTGCCGCAGTACTGGAAAGAGGAGAGAGCATTTCCCTGCCAAAACCCACGTTCAAAATCAGTCACCGAAACACTTTCAGCAAGAAAACATATTTCATAACCTTGTCATCTTAAACAACACTTTGTCTCCATAGTAATTGCTTCTATGTCGTTCTCGCATCACCTCTAAACCACGCAGTTTCGTTCGTGGATAACGTGAGGCTAATTAGCCTCTAACACAAGGTTGAATCCCTCTCTAACTGCTGATCAATAGCACTACTTGGTCTGTGGAACAAGAAATACTTCATCCTACATAAAACACTAGCTTTCTATTGTACGCTATTAGTTAGCTAATATTCTGAAGTATATCCAGTAAGTTTTTTGTTTCAGGACTGTCCACTTCCTCAGCTTTTGGATACGTACAGTAGTTACACTGTTGGTTGCTAACCTGGTTGCCAGGTCACTGCTAGTTCCACCAGCTGCAGAGGAATATGTGTTGGTGGAACAAAATAATTGGCTAAACAAATAAATTATAATCTTTTGATAATAAATTGTGTTATATAAAAATAACATATATACACTCAAGGACTTGCTGTTGTGCTGGATATTAGCCATGCTGATATTCAATACAAAAGCATTCCCTCTTGTGTAATATTGCTTAATTAGAAACCAGCCCTTTTTTTTTAATTTTCATTTATTATATATCCTCTGGATGTCTCTCGAATATGTCACTGTAGCTTAATGTAGTAGAAGCCTTGCAGCCGGATCGGGTTTGCAAGCCATGCTGCCATTAAAAATAAATAGATATAAAACTCAACACATTCTTGGCCGGATCAGAAAAGTTAATTCAACAGCGCTGTTGTATAATTACGTTTAAAACCAGAGTCAGCGTGAAGCGACTTTTAACCATCTGCTTATGTTCACGTAATACAGTAAAAAGCTTTCGCAGTGAATGTGCTGCAAACAGCCTTGAAGACCGTTTAAAAAAAGTGTGCAGATGCACATTCGGTGAGTTGTCACAATAATGGAAATACTAATTAATTTGACTTAACACACTCCTTTTGGCATGGACACTGGCACGCACACACACACACTGAAGTTACTAAAATAAAAACATGCTATGAATATAATAGCCAAAAATTCACATTTATTTATTGTTAAACAAGTGTTGAACTTTACATTATTTGTATGGGGCTCCTTACTAACATGTCAATGCAAAGAATGAACCAGTGCTGTATTCACAAAAGAGTTCAAAAGTATCACTGAGAATAATTTAATAAATATCGGAAATCTATTTAGAAGAATGAGTCTGGAGAGCCTTGTGTTTGGCTGTGGACTTGAGTGACTTTCATGCCCATCCGGATTCTCTGAGAATCTTTTAAACAAAGGCAACAGAAATCCTAATTCCCTCCTAAAGCCTGATGCTTTGGTACAGCAAACTCATTTTCCTGAACAAGATAGAATTTGATGTCAGCAACCTCTCTAAGCTCTGTGTCCACTCATTTCATCTTAATCCTCCTCCAAACACACCGTGATAAATAAACTGAACCATTTTCCTATAACATGTGCAATTTCCCCCCCCACACAATAGTCTATTCTGGACGTCTCAATTAAAGTCTTAATTAAAATGTTTTCTTTCTCATATTTAAGGTTGCCTTTTCATTATGTACCTGAAATACAACAAAATATATTTTTGCGCCTTTATCCTTGATGGTTCGAGTGTACAACCATGAAAAGATAAGGCCTGGGGTTTGATTTGCTAGTGGTTATACAGCACAATCTGATCTTCATTGTAAAGACGGGGCCGTTGATCCAGACTACTGAACTTCTCAAAGAAACATCTTAGAACACATCTCTGCTTACGTGCTGGAAACTCCGTTTTTGTATATAATACAAAACTGGATTTAAGATAAGTGACCCTATGTACAACCTCTGACAAACATTGTACGAGCTGAAACAGGAAATACTATTATTTGGTATATTTTTCTCTTTTTTTTTTAATGTGAAATCATTCCATAGTTCTGAGTCAGTCAACATCGGCAGCGCTAAAACTTCGCGTGTCCATCAAATCCCATGTCTGATTGTTGTTTTTTATTTTTTTTTTTCAAAATTTTTCAGTCAAATCAGTGCTGATTTGGACAAGCAGAATCACACTGCAATGCAGCTACACCGGACTACACGTCTTTGGGGATGTCAGCGGAACAGTGGAGAGCTATGTTTCTGAGGGGAAAGTAGCGAAAGACGAGGGGGGGAGATGAAGTATCAACCTTGTTCTTAACCCTCCCCTAGTACCCAGTGTCCTTGTGGCAACTGGTGCAGTTTGTTTAAAAAAAAAAAAAAGAATAAATAAAAAAAAAAAGAAAAGAACATATTAAAGGCTTGTGATGAGCTGCATCTGTCCTTCCCGTACGTCCACCTCTGGCTCGCACTCCTCTTTAGGGGATTGGGGGCTGGGGATTATATAACCCTCACTGCTTCCCCTGCTCATCTGATAGTAGCTTTGCAGCTGTTGGCCGGCCCCTAAATCGGGCATGCTCTTGTAGAAGGCGTCCTCGTCCTCGCTGTGTTTGGAGGGCGAGAGTTGCTCTGTCTGAAGGCCGCTCTCGGTTAAGGGCGGGTCTCTCAGGTTCAGCTCTCTGGAGTACAGGGAGTCCGTAGTGGGTGGCTGCAGGCTGTGTTTTGTAGCTGTGGGCTCGGTTCTCGCTCTCTCCTGAGTGTAATACAGGAGCGAGTGAGTCCGCTGGGGGATGAGAGGGGCATCCAGGTGGTGCTGGTGGTGATGGTGCAAGCTTAGACTCCCCACCATTAAATGGCTGCTCTCGCTGTCCACGGGTACCAAGGATGTAGTTTCAACTACAGTAGCTTCCTCTCTTCTACTGGTCCCTCCCACGGCTGCATTCCTCGTGGACAGATGAGGTTCGTGCCGCTGTTTTTTGGCGAATGTCCTCAGGTTGCTGTGAACCAGGTCTGAGATAATCATCTTCTCGAAGGCAGCTTCGTCTAGGCCGATGCCGCCGTTGCCGTAGTCCCCGTTCCGAAGCGAGTAGCTATTATTGAAGTTACCATTTAGCGGTAGAGTATCCATTGCACTTGTATCCCTGGCATTGTTCATTGAGTGTCCTACAACAACAGAACATGTGAGGAGGGGTGTATATTAGTCACTACTGGCCCTGTAACGATAGAAAAAGTTACAAAAAAAAAAAAGATAAAGAATGTTGTTTAGGACTGGCTTTAGATTTCAAGCATGACACTTAAATCTAAAGCATGTATTATGATGTTAGAAGCATTCTCTATAGTCTGCTAGCATGATAATCAAGATATCCTAAACAACATAAAAAAGAAAAGAAATTGCACAAACATCACAAACACATTTTAAAGGACACTGCCAAAGTGGAGCCACAGATGGGCAAGTTAGAATATTAACATAATTCATCAGTCTTTCAGCTTATTTGGGGAGGGGGAGTGAGAATGGGGTTCTGTGGGGAGGTGGGAGGATATGAGAAAAAGGAAATGAAAAAAGCACATGGCCAAAAAAAGGGACCAAAAAGAAAAAAGAAAACCACAGACAGCCAAGTCTCTCACAATAAAGAAGCCAGCAAGCAAATCCAACAGCACGACAGACAGGCAAGTGGAAATGACTAACTTGAGACAACTCACATCATGTCTGTCTGTTCAGGCTATCTGGCCTAAGAGTAGCTGATGGACAAAAGAAAGAAAGAAACAAAAAAAATAAAAAAAAAAACAAAACAAAAAAACAACAACAACAACAAAAAAACAAATGACTTCATTGTAAAACATGATGTAATCACTGACAAAATCAATGTGAGCAAGGGTTCATCAAATTAAGTCTGATAGACAATTAAAGGCTTCTCTCCTCATTAAATGTCACCATTCAGTTTGTTTTTGTGAGCTGGGCCGTTAAGTCTGCAGCTAATTGAGTGGGTACATGAGTGTTGTTGCCTTGGGCAGGTGAAGGTTGATCTGAAACCTACGTTCTCCTCACAGCTTGCAGCGAAAGTTGCAAATGTTTTTTCCGCCCTTTTGTGTTTTTAACACCATAAAGACTACGCTAGGTTAACAGTTATCAGCATCTCTTTAAATTGAGGTCTTGGGACCAAAAAAACTAACAAAAAAAAACATGTAGTAAAATGGTGAAGCAGACAAAGAGACGAGCGTTTGTAATGCCTAGCAGGGGTTGGAGATCGAGAGAAAGGGGAGTAAAAGGAAAACATTCTGCTGAACCTTACAAATATGATATGTGTGAAAACGGAACTGTGATTTGCTGTGAGATGGCCTCTCAGTGATAACAGCCAAAATTAATTAGCATTTAGAAAAATCAGTGCAAATATGATCCGGAATAAATACGTACACTAAGCAAAATTATAGCACCTGGTATAGAAAAAATTGATATCCTGGTTTAAATTACCTGCAGACGTTAATAAGAGTGATCCAAATGATATCAGCCATTTGTGATGATAGTAATAATTTAATGAGGAGTGAAGATAGGATACTGCATCTCTATCACTTAAATCCAATTACGAACAGAAAGTGGAAAACGTTTGCTGTATTGAGACTAAGGAATTTATTGATAGCTCATTACTGGATGGAATATGTTATAAGGAATATTGGGGTAGCAATGCTATTTTTTAAACAGATTAAAAATGAATAATCTCTCTCTCTCTATATCTATCTATCTATCTATCTATCTATCTATCTATCTATCTATCTATCTATATATATATATATATATATATCAGTCAGATGAAAGCTACATGCTTACACCAATCAGCCATAACATTAAGACACATGAAACATTATGCCCAGTATTGTCTAGGTTCCTCTTGATCTACCGGGACAGCTCTCTAGGGATGTGCGGTGGTGTCTGGCACCAGTATGTTAATAGCAGATCCTTTGGGTGCTGTGGGTTGTGGTAAGGGCCTTGGAGTTTGGAGGGCGAACTCTTTACCTCCTGGGCCCTTGAATGAGTCAGGCTTTGATGCACTGGGTGTTCTTATACCTTTCTATCATAGCCAGAATTAACTTTTTTTCCTTAGCAATTTGTGCTACATTTGCTTTTCTATGGGATTGGACCAGACAGGAAAGCCTTTGGTCCCCAAAGGCTTTACAAAGAGCGTTGGGTGCCCATGATCCTGTCACTAGTAAATGCTATTCAGTTCACCTGGTGGTGGTGTTGTTAATGTTATGGCTGACTGGTGTATAAAATGTTTGTGTATTTATTTAAAATAAATAATAACTGACCAGGATTCAAGTCTTGAACTATTTAAATGATATTGCAAGCATGTATGATAATAGTATACTTGTTACATTGAATAGTTTTTCGATGTTACTTTCTAACGTTAGACCTAATCCTTGATTCAGTATATAATCAATTCTAACCTACTGTATTAGTTACGTCATATTTTTCTTGGGCGATCCATTGTTTCCA
>JAOTQY010000003.1:17479309-17495502 GCA_026413445.1 Dolichallabes microphthalmus
GGGTGAGGGTTACTGGGCCACCGTTTACTTCCGACCAAATCTTACCAGCATTTCCTGATGAGCCATAAGGACGGCGAAATTTGTGAGATGGCTGCACGAGCAGGTCGTGTGGGTTTTGTTGGACTTAACAAGCTTGCAGCCTTGTGTGGACCAGTATCCCATCATGCTCCTTTCTGAGTAATTCCAAAAGGAACAGTTTGAGTTGAAATAGTGTTGCATCTGACGGGGGGAAAAAAAAAAAAAAAGGCAATAAATAAATAAATAAATAATTAATTCATGATGTCATGCACCTAGATCGTATAGCATTAACTCTTCTCCTTACAATAAAGGCGCAGCACTCGACGTGCAGTGCCGGTGCGAAACAAGTGAGAAATTAAGCATGGGACCATTGATTATATGAGCTTCTAATAGAGAGTATAATGGTTTTAAGGCATGTCTGTGAAAATCACACAATTACTTTGATAGAGAGGAAAAATCAAGCAGAGGCTTCCTCTGGGAGCACTTCTGACCACTTTAAAAGACAAATGATAATTGGTCTTCTGGTAATTTCATCCCACATTGTCTGGCTAATCTGGGAGTTAATTTTCCAATTGAAAAAAAAAAAAAGGGGGGGGGGGCGGAATTGTATCACTTACGTCCTAATGTCGACAAACAAATTAGTATTCATTAGGAATTTTGTCAAGACCCGCTAATAATCAGCAGTTCATTCTTAGTTAATTTCATGTTCAATGGCTTTAACAAATGCATCTCTGACCTTGCAGGGTATTTAAAAATGAGGAGAGTTTACAAGCCCCTTATCTTTTCCGTCTGCCTTCCCACCGCTCCTGCTCTTATGACGTGTGTGTTTGTTTAGCTGTGAGACTCACATCGATGTGTTCCAGGGTGAAAATCACTGGCTCGTTTATATAGACTCGGCTGGACTCCTTGTTGATTGAGGCAGCGATGACGTCCGAGTTCACGGCTACGGTGAGGTTGTGGCCGGTCACCTCGCTGCCCAGTTTGATTGTCGCATTCTCGGTACTCAGGAACTGGCCCAGGTTTTTGTACAGAGCAAAAACCAACTTAGCAACACCTGTGATTTAAAAAGGAAGGAAGGAAGGAACACGAAAGAGATTAGATGCTGATGTACAACCAGCAACAGGTAGGTTTTAATATATACCTGTATAGGTTCTGTTTTCTTCAAATGAAGTGCGAGCGAGAGAGACACGTCTAAAGTTCAGGAAGCTTATTTAAAAGAAAAGAAGTTGTGAGACGAACAGCTGCAGATACGGCTGCAATATTTGAGGTAAAACTGCTGATATCCAGGAGCTCCCCAGATGTGCCGAGTCATGCCCACCGTTCCAGCGTTATTAATACGACTAAAAGTCTTTAGACAGTCTCGCCTAAGGGATGGCGTCAGTGCCGTGTTATAAGTCTGAAATCAATAAGTTGGTGTGCTGTGCTCCTGAAGGAAGCGAAACATATTGCCCTGTGCATGCACCACGCGAGCAACGGCTTCAGCATGCATCTGAGGGGGGAAAGAAAATCAAACCCAGATCTCTCACGAAGACTGAAGTCTGATCTCATAAAGAAGTGATCAATGATCAAGAAAGTGATCAAAGTAGAACATGATGTAGAGACGGAATTATAGGATAATCAGGATGGACATCCAGTGTGGTCATTCACTGCACGGGTTTCCACTCGGCCCTGTTAATTGTCTTCATAGCTGAGGTTAACGAAAGTGACTGCAGAAATACAGCTTCGCGGCTGTTAAACACAAACAGTCGCTGATCCAATGATAAATGCTTTGTTAAGTCATCTTTGTCCAGATGTGTTTGTTTCTCCAGAAAACACACGTACCATTTCTCTCACGAGTTTCCTACACACACACACACACGTTTATTACACATTTATTTTTAGCCGAGTCCAAAATAGGCAACATGAAATGGCATGCTTTTGCAGCAGTAATTATCTGAGAATGGAGGCAACCAAAAACGAGTTGCCTCTTCCAAAACTGCAGGGACACAGCAGGAGCGAATAAAAACATAAATCCATGTATACATAAAAAAAAACATGCTTTGGCACTTAATACTTCTCATGCCTTATACGCACTTCTTTTGCCACTGCTGTCTGTGTGTGTGTGTGTGTGTGTGTGTGTGTGTGTGTGTGTGTGTGTGTATTTACCATTCCGACTGTTCAGTTTAACTGTATTGGCTGTCAGCTGGATAGATATTCCTCCCTTGCTGCTCTGGGGAAACTTGAAGTCCTGCACCTGGCCATCTGTGCTCAGCACATACACATCCAGGACTGGATAAAGAGAGAGAAAAAGAAAACATGCCGTCCGGAGGGTTTCTAATTTATCCTTTTGTCCGGAGGGTTTCTAATTTATAATTAATTCTCTCAACATTCCTTGATTTAAAATGAAGCTTAACATGCTTTCCATACAAAAAAACAACTACTGTTAACTACATTTAGAGAGGAATATCTGGCGCGCACACACACACACACACACACGTTTCTATTATTAAAGCACAGACTAAACAAGGACATGTGCATATAATAAAATCAAATATCAACATGATTATCTCTCTGTATATGCATTTTTGGTGAATTCACTCTCAAAGTGCAAAACACTGGGTACAAACAATTACACCCTGATTGTCACCACCTATTTCCATTTATCCAGGCTGATAGTAATTACTGACTTCATGACTGCAGGCGTATTTCATGCCCTTGAAAAGCTGGAAAAGTTATTGTTCAGATGAGACATCAATGACCGGCAGGCTAGACTATTTTTGAAATCTATAATTTCTTTTCTGTGACGGACAAAACAATTTTGTATAAACATAGGACCTGGGAATAAATGAGGGGGGAGGGGATGGATAGGGGGGTGCAGGGGAAATTCGCTGGTTAAGGCAGTGGATTTCTGATCTGAAGGTCCCAGGCATCAAGTTGCCACTGTCGGCCCCTTAACTGCTCGGATTTTTAATGAGATTAAATGTAAGTCACTCTGCATGAGGGCATCTGCCAAATGCCATAGATGTCTTTTTTAAATGAAAAAAGTCTGAACGCAAAAGTAGTTCTCGAACCATGCGTCTTCGTTATGATCTTTGCTTAGTTTTGTACGTGTACCGTGGCCTCAGTAGCTCGAACACACCAGCTTCACTGTCTGCAGATTTAAGGCCACATCCCAAAAGACCAACTTGCACTTAATTAAATTAAACATGGATTTTCGCCACTGAATAATTACTTGCTGCAACAGACGCAACTTAATCCAAATATGATTCCTGTTTAAAAACATCAAGTACATGCACGTCTAAAACGTCTAGACTGGAAATCCCATTGTGGCAAACAAGGCGTATTTTAGATTAGCCACATTTACCGGCAGTACTCACTTATATTGCTAGCTGGCACTTTCACGATCGCTGGTTCCATTAGATTGTCAGCAAGGACGAAGGCTCCTTCCTCGAGAGTGTCTAGTAACATGGTGGCAGCGTGAGTCTGCTCCGTGATATTCATGCCTCTCCAAGACTTCAGTGCTTCTGGCCGGAGCAGGTTGTCCACGGTATCCACGATCGCCTGCGAGCAAAAAGGAACCGGCATGTTAGCACTGATAATGATGTCGAAGGTCAAAGCTTTTGATTTATGCTAGTGCCAGATAACCTGTCTATAAAAACAAACATGCATGTGACTACTATGTTTTGGGTAATACAGTTTCTTTAAAAATGTTAAATAAATAATAATAATGATAAAAAAGACGGATCTTCCGATAAAAAAGAGCACATTCCATCCGCCATAAGCACAATCAGTAAGGAAAAGACAGAGGGGGGGATGCTGATTGTGAGAAACTGGACAGTAATACAGTTTTTCCATGTGTTTTGGCTCCGTACTTCAGCACAATTTAAATAAAATTAAGTGCTAAATGACAGCGAATTCATTACAAGGTAATTACAACCAGTACAAATCTTTAATCATGGGATTTTCCAAAACAAAACGTAGAGAACAGCACCGTGGTGCATGTCGCCATAACATAGTGAGAGCACTAAGCTTTTTTCATCGAGTCAAACATGTAGTTTACAAATAAATCAGACACATAACAGCTTTCTGAGCTTTCAGAATGCAATCTAACCGAATACTGAACATCCTCGACACACCGTGCACATTTGCATATATTCTAGTTCATACATGGATGAGTCCTGCACTGACATCACCGTCTCCAATCAACAGTTAATCACTCAGGCTATTCTTCTATTCTTTCAAAGTTACATTAACCGTTGTTAAGATATCAGTGATGTGGCAAATAGTATTCACAAAATAAGTTTACTTTAAACACATCGCACAGTTGTCTGTCATCTGCGGCCCGTTTTGCGAACCGATGATTTAATGGATCATCAGGCAACCTATCTAATTCAGTGTTCATTGGTGTGACATAGTCCTAGGGCATATCGTTTTATTATGCTTAAGGCTTGCAATGATAACATCTTTCTAGCAGGGGGTACTCACACAAACTGCGGGGGGTCAGGGGATGTCGCCGGCACAATACATCAGTAATTATTCAAAAAAACACCCCAAGCAGACTTACGCACTCACGGCTTTCCTATGCGTTAATAACATGCAAATATATGCGGAAATTCGGGATCTTACAAAACAACATTAGAACTCCGCAAATAACTTAACATAACAATGCAAAATAACGTGTCTGTTTATCCAGACTGCTTCACAATGCCTCCCGCAGTCTATCTGTGATTTTGCAATTTGCTATGTGGCTCCAAACTCCTGCACTTTATCTATCTCTCTTATTCACACCTGCAGGGTAATGCCACTAGCTGCTGTTGACACTGGTGTCTGACTACCAACAGCTCGTTACTCCTGGTACTAGGCTTTACAGTTTTCTGCGTTTCTCAAGCCTTTATTTTTTTTAAGTATCGTGTCTTATGTAACTGGCAAATTCACCACTGATGCATGAAAAAATACAACAGGCGACAAATTGATTCTGATTATCGGAAATGACCCAACTGTATGCATAAGTGATAAACTCTGACACCGACTGTATAAGTACATATAAGTCACTGTAGCGTATGGTATAAAATCAGTCCGATGCGCATGTCTACCATCAATTATTGTTCAATTACACACTAGACTTTTTCCTAACTTTTAAAGTGGAGTGATATTTGGTTCACTATTTCCCAAACAGCTATCCTAAGCTGTTCACACAAAGCCATTTCAAGAGACTATTAACAATGGAGCCAAAAGAAGCACCGAACAATCTCTGTGCATGAAAACAGCTTGTCAGAGAGGTCAAAAGAGGATGGCGATAATCGCACAAGAAAGCAGCCGGGCCACAACTAGGATAATCACATCCGAGTCGAACACTGCTTCGCTAAATGCCATTTAAGGAGCACTTACGGGACGCTGCCACAAATGGGCCACAACACGGGAAATGGGAAAGTGTGGGAAAGTCGCCTGGCCGTGGAAGAATTGAGATTTCTCTTGCGATGCGCGTACATCTGGGTCTGTGACGGGTTATTACGAAGGTACTAACCCAGGCAGTTCCCGGGTCTGAGGTCCAGGAACATTTTATGTTGGAACGCATCTGTAGACCCGGAGTTACTGTGATAGAGCTCGCTGTGCTGAATGTCATACATGCTTTCAGTGAAATACCATCTGTGACAATGGCAAAAATAGACGCAAGGTGTGAAACTCAACCTTGTGACTGTGAGACTGCTGCTACATCACTTAAAAAGCTTTTAAAAAGGTACATTAATGTAAATGTTAGCAGGCTCAAAACGTCCAGCCTCCTGCATGTTAGCTTCTTCGTCTACCTTTATTCCGCACTAAAATGGCAATCTTTATGTAATTTGTTTCATTTCTGCTATTTTACATAATGGTAATGTTCCCTGTAGCGTGCTGAAAAACACAGGACAGTAACTTGTCCGTGAATTGTGCAGCTCTCGCTCTGAAACTCTTATTTTCCCCGAAGGAGAACCAGAGCCTATGGGGTAGACGATGTTTTCCTGGCACACATTTATCCCTCCATGGTTACAGTGTATCCACACTTGCACATAAAGCATGATAATGCACCATGTCTCAAGGCATGTATTGTCACTGAATGTTTGCAGCAGCATAACAGCCATTTCTTTCATAGCTTTACTGGTCTGTTTAACCTTCACATCTCAATCCAATAAAGCATATTCGGTACAAAGTACAAAGCGCTGCTTACCGCAAGATTGCGCAGCCATCCAATTTGCATTAACTGCACAATGAGGTCCTTTTTGTGCTTGTTCGACAGCATTTATCATCACTTCACGCGATTCGGAATGCCGAAGAAGGCACGACGCACCTATATTGGATGAAGCGAATAGGAATTGCACTTCTTTTTTTATTCGTAGTTGTCCCATTTCACGGGATCATAAGTCACTAGATATAGTGACATCATGGGTAAAATGCTTGTGTTTAACGCTTGCTTAGAAACCCTGCCAGGCCTGTAACGCTCAATAAGGTTCAGGTCAGGTGATTCGACGGCAGCCATACATCTTCCGTGCCACCGCGTTTCGCTGTTCAGCTGATAAGCACTGCAGGGTGCCCTTCTCAATACATCGCAAACGTTCACTCTGGCCCGAGCTCAGCGTGCATGAGATTAGTGTTATGCTAAGTCAGCCCCCTTTACTCCACCTTTACTGATGTTCCTTTCATCACTGAGCCACATTCAATTCATTTACTTTGTGACACCGAGTACCAAGTAGTATTCCATCACTACCTCGTTCCTCCAACCAAGCCCTCCTCCATGTCTTTCTTTCCTCCCTTCTCTGTCCTCAATAGCCTTAATAAGATCACATATTTTATTAATTAATATTTAATGAAATGCAGCGAATGGAGAATTTGCGTCATCCTACCCTGATTAAGAGATAATCGTGTTACACGTCTGAAGCCTGTGGTTTGAAATCTGGAATTTCAATTTGGAATCATTACAGTAGCTATAATGAACCTTGTTACATTGCTTATATAACGGCTAATGTCTCCTTTAAAAGGCAATGTGCTGGAATAGAAAGCCCAAACTAACAAGAACCGTGTCACTGTCCAGTTACATGCTGCACCTTAATCATGCCTTAATTCTGTATGTACTCCTGACAGGCTGCGGTACGATGCAGACTATCTATACGTATAGCATACGTTGCAAAAAAAAGTGCATCCAACAAAAAATAATCAGCTGATCTAGCCTGTGTGCATTTAAAATATCACCAGACCCTAAGTGGACCACTGATTTTTGTTTAAATGAAAAATAATGCACGATCCTGACATAGCATAGAAATCAAAGTTCTTTTTAACAGCTATTCAAATTGAGAAACAATGAACAGCCAAGCTGCAAATCAAATGCTGACACATACTGCCATGTACCATAGCAGGAAACAAACTGCACTGATTAGTAGGAGATGATGGTTCCAAGTCACAGTATAGCTGGCACAAGCTTAGAGGGCACTTGTAGATCAAAATTCATCAAGTGATGGAGAAAATGAGACGCTACATGGCAGTGAAACATGCCGCTTAGCAGTGGCAGGGAAAGAGGGAGGAGTGGGAGGAGGAACATGTAAAGAAAAGAAAAATGGTACCGTTGGCACAAGTATACCTTCATATATGCCCTGCATGTCCTTTCTCGCTTTTGAAGCTTTTTTTTTTATTAGAAAGAAGACAAAAAGACAGATGAAAGAAAGAAAGACGTTAGAAAACACTGGCCCCTCAGACACACATAACTGTTCCACATGGACTTCAGCAACACTAATGAGCTGTTTCGATTGCTCGTTCTCTTGTGTGCATTAAGGCCAAATTTGAAAGGTGGTGTCTGGCCAAAAAATCTAAATCAATATACTGCAGACGATTACATCAGTAGTATGCCAAATTTCTAATGAGGATTTAACCCTCTGAAGTCACAGTTATCGCTGGCGATACCAGAAATAATACTAGATTAATTATCTAGGATAATAATCTCAGAATCAACAAGAGAAAAAAAAAAAAGAAAAGAAAAAAAAGTGAATATGAATTTGTTCTGAGTAAAACCCCGCACTAATGCACCATTTTTGATTGGTCTCGATACAAAAGAGTTAAAAGAATTCCTCTGATCATTTCTACAAACCTTGAGTAAAAATAATATACTGCTCTAAGTGTGTGTGTGTGTGTGTGTGTTTTTATGTCCAGTAATAAGTGCAACAACAGAGGGTAAAGTTGTGAAGTTGCTGAGTCAGCTCCTTATGCCTAAAAGTAAAGTTAAAAGACAAAGATAAATCTATTTGTACCTTGTTGAAGCTCCGTCCGGTAGAGTCCTTTTCGCTTGGCCTCAGCTCCTGCAGTTGGGCATCCAGGATGTCCACCAGCTGTTCCATGAGCCTCATGGTGGAACTGATGTCGCCGGGGAAGATGGGCCCTTTGGTGTGCTTCGCTAGCTCGTTGGCCAGGTTGGCCGCGTTCTCCCCACTCCGAATCTGAAAGATTGTGCAAATTAGCCGCGCAGCAGGAGCTGAGAAATATCATTCTGCGTCTGCAGGCCTCTCGCCCCTAATTATGACATCTTCACGCTGTGAGGAAATATGCTTCGCTAACAGCACCCACGAGCCATCGCTTAGTAATTAAAAACTGATAACACATCCTGTGCGCATTAGACAGGGTTTTTTTTTTCCCGCTACGAAAAAAAAAAAAAAGTTAATTTTGCTGCCGCGTGAGGTGTGGGCAGTCCATTGTGTCTAATGGCAGCCCATTCGAACTTCAGTTTGCAGAACACATTAGCCCTTTAAGAGCACGCATTCAGACGATGCGTTATCAGATCGAGCAGCGGGGCGCCCTATTGGGTAGCTCGAGGCTACGTTTCTCAATCTCAGCCAATGATAGCGAGAAGCTTGTGCTCAAAATTTGGCACTGGGGAACTGTTTTATATTCATGACGGTGAGCTCAACAAACTCTCGGAGCTATCAGGAATATTTGTATGTCTGGTGTCATGCTGCTGGATGAATACGAACCTTCTGAGCCACTTGATTGACCCAGTGAGAGGTGCAGTTGCTTAGATCTGGGCCGTTAGGGTGCCAAGCCCCGGTGGAGAGGACGCACATGTAGGAGGCAGTGCCTGAAAATAAACCCACGTTTGGACTTGATTTGTTATGCACATGTGATATCGCATCCATCAAAGACATGTAGTATGAAACTGCTGGTTCATTTGTGCATGAAACACCTCACTGTAAAACGTACAACATTCTCAAACAACAAGTAACAAAGCCCCTGTCGACACAAGTGCTCTGCTTCATGCCGCTTTTAAGTGAATTGCATTTGGTGAAGCAAACACACTTGCCTCTGGTTCCTTTGGGACATGGTCGCTCCACAAGCATGCCCCTCTGTGTCTGAGGCCACAGGATGTCCCTTCGCTCTACGCTGTCACAGAACCGCTTGGGCAAAGGGAACGACTCCAGGGACGGAGGTGTGGTAGTTCGGGACGGAGCCGCTGGGGGTTTAGGGGGCTTGTTGCCAACCCTGGTCCCCGTAGTGTTTATGGTTGTTGTTAGGCCTCTATGCTGTGCTGTTGTTGTTGTCATCGTGGTGGTTGTCATTCGGGGTGGTGCGGGCACTGAGGTGGCATCTGAGATAGGTGGGGCTGGAAAAAAAAAAGAAAGACAAATTTAGCTCATGATGACCTTTTTTTTACATTTTTTTTTATAGCTCATAAGAAATGCAAGTTCTGCTGCCAGTAAATCTTTGATCTGGAATTGAATTATAGAAAGAGAGTAATATGGAGACATTTCTTTTTTTCCTTTTTTTCTTTATGACCTATATTTTATTCCTGGCACATGGCAGAAGCATTAATGATGGAACAACAATGCTTGCGTCTGCTATTTTCAAGGATGCTCAATTAGATTTCAACAACAAAAAAAAGGTTATATCCCACGTCCATTTAAAAGACGATATTTGATGGACGAAAACACTCATTGCTTCTGAAATACGCACGAAACCGTGCATTTGGCGTAACTCGTCTCAAATGCTGTACTGGAAAATAAAGGTTTCTGTCAAAAAAAATACGTTCAAGGCTTCTTGTAGTTAAATTTGCATCCTATCAGGAAAGCAAAAACGTCAATAATGCCATCCCTGCTTTGATAAATGTCAAAGTGTTCTTCGCTGCTGCCAATTCACATTCGTGAGTCATTACCCACAAGTTTATACCTATATATAAGGCTGGCTGAAGTGCATAAATAGTGTACGGTGAAAACACAGAGCTGTTAAATCGCAGCATGTTTCAATCTAAATAAATACTGACCAATATCTTGTACCTCCAGCTGGATGGAAACAGCTTAGTCTGGCAGCTTGCTGATAATAGCCCCGTGTGTGAGTGTGTGAGAGATTCCGGTCCAGTGTGCGTGCGAAAGAGCTTTCTCTTTGAGATTGGTCATGACCTACTGTGAATTAGTCTCAACTGACCGGGTGGAGAGCTCTGGTTCGATTCAGACGGCAGAACTACTCCAGACTCTCCACCCTGAAAAGCTCGATGTTTCCCCTGATCGGGTTTTTGGCGCTGTGCCTGCCATGCTCAAACGTTCATTACTCCTGTTCCAGTTTTTTCACCCTGACACTCAACATGTGTACATTTTTTCCTGCTTGTGGTGCTAGGGGAAATAACACGCTGCTAGATATTCTCAAAACGGGGCTTTTCTTCGTTGTTGTACGCCGTGTGCCAATGATATAACAAAATCAGGTGTTAACACAAGCTGCCCCCTGAAAAAAACATGATCTGCCAATACACACTGAATTCCATCTTTGCCTTTGGAAGCGAGGGTCGTTGAATCTTTGTGATGTGCTATGCAGGTGAAACTTTCCGTGAGGCGCCAGCCCTGGGGATTCGATGAGAAAGAGACGGTGTATAAATATCGGATCCGCATATAAATGAACGGTTATGTGGATTTCCTTCATAATGAAAAGCTCACACAAACATCATATTAATCATTGTTGCTATGGGGACGCATCCGCCATGGTACTCCATTATAAATCGCACAAAAAAACAAAACGAAAAAACCCACACAATCTTTTTATGATTATGATTTTCCACTGAATAGTTACATTTTAAAGTTGGCAAGCTGTACACACATCGCCTTCAGCTGAGATAGCCCCTTGTCTTAAATTAAATGTAGTGTGTCAGAAAATGAAAACACATGCATTCCACTAGGGGTAAGTAATTACTCGTTCGGAGTCGTTGCTAAAACCCACATTAATGAGTGTAAGTGATACCCACACCCACTGTAATACATGCCAGTTTTTTTTTTTTGTTTCTTTGGAAAGGACTCAATTCAATTCAATTCAGCCAACTTGGAAAAATCAACACAACCTCGTCTGATCCCTGCTAATGTTTATTTAATGCTGCGGACATGTTCGTAAGAAAATAACTCAACTTCATTTCGGGGCCATTAGTGATGTGACCTACCGCAAAACATAAAAAATATTCTCTCAGGCTCGTAGCAAATAAGCATGCAGGCGCGTCTACGTGTTGCGAAACCCGTCTCATCAATCAAAGCTGCAGTCGCTTAATCGGACCGCTTTCATTCACAAGTTTTACTGGACCTTATAAAACACTGTAGTGTAAATATCCCCGAAACATTTGAAAGGAGAGATCGGAAAACAGCACGGCTAATGAAAGTATAAATCATGTTTCCGGTTCCCATAAACTGTAGCACTGCAGTTGAACTGTTGCGCACTACAAGGTCATGTTTGTTTACAGGTGAGATTACGCACAAGCCTGTTTTGTCTCCGTCTGAAATTCTTGAACCGGTCTAACATATTTTGCAATGAGATGAGAAACGCATTGAAAACGCATTAAGGTCAACATCGTCTTCGCACGTCTGACATTCTCTGATTTCCTAAAAGAAAATGACTACATGATTATCATTCGGACCCGTACACGTACACGGCGTACGTCGGATTTCCTCGCAGTGCCGCTGCTGGTCGGAGGGTTACTGGTGCCCGGCAACTGAGGTTGTTGTGGAAGGGAAATAACAAGCTTTCCAGCTCGTGTTTGTGTGTCACGGCTAATTTCACATGCTGAGTGAGCGATGCAGAATATTCACCTCCGTGTTGTTTAAAGTCTAGAACTGTGTTACGCTGTTTGCACACACGGAGACTACCTTAGAGCTGCACAATAACTTCCAGCGTTGTACAGCTGCTCTGTAATTTGGAACGGCGAACAAGTGTGTGTTCGAGTACACAGCATTTACTTGTACTTGTTTCCTGATGGCCTGCTGGTTATCAAAAACATTCATTTGTAACCAGGGTTCGGAATTAACAAGCTGAAAACAGAAACATGACTAAATGGAGTGTGTTTTTGTCTTCCTAGATTAAGG
The DNA here is from genome assembly GCA_026413445.1 of Dolichallabes microphthalmus. Taxonomy (NCBI): domain Eukaryota; kingdom Metazoa; phylum Chordata; class Actinopteri; order Siluriformes; family Clariidae; genus Dolichallabes; species Dolichallabes microphthalmus. The sequence continues at coordinate 17,491,648 of JAOTQY010000003.1, forward strand.
AAGCCATTCTCTCTCTCTCTCTCTTTTCTTTTCTTTCTTTTTTATTAATAGACAGTTTGTGAATCTAGAGCATGTTTCCTCTTCCCATGGCAGCAATCTGCTTAATTTATTTTTTTAAACAAGGGATTTCAATCAGACTCAAATTGGTCCTGGGTGTTAATAAAATGGGTCTGTTGGGTAATACTGTATACTTCAGACATACAAGGCATTTGAACCTCATGGATATCATTATGCCACCTGCTTATTATGCTTAATAGGTTTAGGAATTCTGGAAATACACTGCCTGGACCAAAAAAAAACACCATTTGGATTTAAATAAGCAAATACTGAAGAACCTTTAATTAGATAATTACTGCTGTGATTAATACGTTTCAGCTGGCAGCATTTTTTAAAGCCCTAACTGATACGGCGTGTCGTTTCTTAAACAATAATGTCTTGAAGACGTATCCTGTGGTCGTGGAAAAAGGTGTCTCTGTGATGTTCTGTGAAGGGTCAAATTATGGGTCCTGCAACAAGCAAAGAACACAACTATGGAGGTTTCAGGAATTACTGGCGTTGGGTTAAGAACTGTCCGAGGCATTATTAAAACCTGGAAGGATAGTGATGTTAATTTATGGAAGGAAATGTGGTCAGAAAAAAAAGAGAAATCATGAATGACAATGACCAGAGGTTACTTAAAAGCTTGGTGAAGTTGCATCATATAAAACAAACACAAAAAAGAAATCGACAGGAGAAACCTCAGCTATGTTGGACAGTGAAAGCATTTCCATACGCACGCAATGTGAACATAACTAAAAGGATTGGGGGGAAAGTCATGTGGTCTTCTGGGTTCAGACTGCCCGCGTCCCAGAGCGATGGGTGCATGAGGGTAAGAAGGGAAGCACATGATGTCATGTATCCTCTTTATGCACATTGTCCACTATACAAGGCTCTGGAGGTAGTGTTATCATCTTGGGCTGCTTCAGTTGCTCAGGTCTAGGCTCAGCAGTGTTATGTGGCGAATGGAATAAAGTCGGCTGACGACCTGAATGTGTTGAATAACCAGGTTCTCTCATCAATGCGCTGTGTCTTGCCTGATGGTATGGATATATTCAAGGATGACAATGCCAAGATTTATCCTGCTCACACTGTAAAAAAAAAGTGATTCTGGGAAGATGAAGAATCGTCCTGACCCTAACCCGAACCTCTGTAGCCTCAGATACAAGATCGCAGCAAGAAAGTGCAAATCTGAGTGGAAATAAATTTGTGATGTTCCATAAGGTTGTAAAAACAATGACATGGCTAATGCATGCCAGAATGAAAGATGAAGACAGTCCAAAGAAATAATAGAGCGGGAAACATGGGATAGTCTAGTTCCTAGCTGAATGTTTCTCATAACTCGCATAGCTCGAATCTTCTAACTCACAGTTGGGGGAGTTTCTCTGAAAGGTTATCGGGATGTGTCGCATTTGTCGAAATGTAAAGAAAGCATTTTGAAATGAAAACCTGTGTTAAGTGAAAAGTAACGAAACGAAACTCAGTAGCAGCCCACATACCTAAACAGGGCTGTTTCGGTATTTTAATAAAAGCTGTCGTTACTTGAATCACAGAAAGGTTCAAGATATGCAGCGTTCAAGGAAGGTTACCACAAGTATATAAATATAAAGCGACGCCTATGAAACAATAAACTGCTTTAAACTGTTGCCTCTTAAATGGGCTGAAAATTGACTTTTGGAAAGAGTGAGAAACTTTTACAGACATGACACTATCTTACTGCTGAAGGATTTTCTTTTGCACAGGTCGAGCCAGAGACATTAATCAGGATGTCTGCGTGACTGTTTGATCAATCAATAGTCTGCGCTATTTTTAGCCTGGCATATGTGATACCTAGGCAAAAGATTAGCCCGATTCTTACCTACAGTAGGTACCACAACAGGCGACAGTAAGTACAGCACCGCTCACAGGGTAATTTGTTAAACCTTCATGTTCCATTCTGAAAAGTGCTGTTAATTATATCAAGACCACATTGCGGTGTGGGACTTTTTTTTTTTTTTTTTGTCCCTTCACTTCAAGCCCTCGATATTAATTCGCCCTCTGCAACAACAAGGACCATTTTTCTTAAGCTCAATAGACCAGCAAACCTGAAATTAATATGTCTGTCGAACAGCAAGCCCAACGGGAGCCTTCAATTAGCTGTCAAGGAAGAGGACCGGAAAGAAATATTAAGGGAAGAAAGCGAAGAGTTATAACAGGTATATTCATAAGCTGCGGGGATGACAGACGCTCGTTTTGTACCCCTTAAACCCCCTAAACTTCTTATAATAAATCGGGAATCGCCGCTGGGTTTAAGAGATTCATTGGGAATATAAAGGCAATAATCTATGATGTGAAAAGGGGGATGTTTTGGATGTATGTTGTCAGCGTACAAAGTCTGTGAGTTGCGCTTTTTTTTTTTTTCCCCCTTTCTGGAGCTCTGACTGTCTGTGCACAGTGCGGTGAAGAATTAAAAGTGACAGCCAGTGTATATTCTATATTATGCTTAATGGCCACAGTCAGATGTGCGGAGCTCGCCGGTTCGCATGAGTAATGCATGGCCTGTTAGCTGCGCCTCGTTGTGTTGAGTAACTGCAGCTAACGGATGCGCGGTTGAAAGAGGTGCACGACGAGATCGATGCCTGGACTAATTTCCGAAGAAGATGCACGAATCGGGAGTGGCACGGGGTCCTTCGGCACACCGCCGAGTACATTATCAAGCTCCAAACCCGAAGACAAGGACTCCTGCTCTGATTAGTGCCTCTTCTACACTACACCGAGCGAGTGTGTTCAACAATGATCTTCATCACCACTGAAACATTGCTCCCAGGTGGTAATCAGCCACTAATGGAGAGTGCAACAGGAACCAGGGAGTCAAAAAAAAAAAAAAAAAAAAAAAAACACAAACAAATACAGGCATTTGGGAGAGGGGTTGAACGGGGTGTCAAAAATTAAAGTTCATCCTCTGAAAAACTACTTAAAAATCACAGCAGGATGTGTATAATCCTTCAGCAATAATTAAAGGAGCTTAGTTCGTAGCTGTGTAATAGTGCTCCTAGAACTATAATAAACAAGTAATTTCAAAAGCTCTTTACAAAAAAGCATAATACAGAATAATACCATGCATTGAATCTAATTAGTTTTGTTACGCGCTTTTGTGTACATTTTTTTTTACGGCCCTCAAATTAGCTCCGTCTTTACTGTAACAGAATTACTCAGATCCTCGGAGCTTTGACTCTCTTTTCATGAAACCGCTTTAAGATAATATCTCTGCAGTAGAGTTTTTGATACGCCATAAACGCATGTGCTTAGTTCTAGTTCTGTCTTTCATAGAGATTGTCCTTTCTAGAGTATTAAATCTGCAGTTAACTAAGCTGTACGTGCACGTAGTCGACCACTTACTCACCCACCCACTCCAGCCACATATTCACTACTCATTCACCCACTCACACTTAATCACTCACTCACTCATTTACCCACTCCATGTACTCAATCATTCACTCATCCATCCACTCAAATCACATGGTCACTCACTCCAGTCACCCTCTTACTCATCCATCCACTCATTCATTCACCCATTCACCAACTGGTCACATACTCACCCACTCATTCACTCACTCACCCATCCACCCAAGTCACATACTCACTCAGCCACCCAGTCACCCATTCACTCACTCATCCACCCACACACTCAGTCACTCAACCATCACTCAACCATCCACTAAAGTCACATACTCGCCCACTTATTAACCCACTCATTTATTCCCATGAAAGACCAATACAAAGTGGTGTACACATGAGAAGTGGAACGAAAATCATACATGATTCCAATTTTTTTTACAA
>JAOTQY010000003.1:17523666-17536390 GCA_026413445.1 Dolichallabes microphthalmus
TATATAAACTTATGGGTTGAAAAAGATGGAGCCTAACATGCTTTAACAACATGAATGGATAATTCTGACAGTATGATAGTAGACATGCTGCAGAGTAAAAAGAAGGGAAAAAAACAAGGCTGTCTGAGCATGAAGAGAGAGAAAAAAATCAATACTTTGTGTTCTGCAAATGCAAGCAGTGCCAAATAACTGAGCTAAAGGGGGGGTGAAGCAACAAATCATTTAGAGGACAGTTTGCTTTCAGCATTGTTCCTTGCTAAACATAAAAAGCTAATTTCTAATCCTGAAAATAGCACTATATTTAGAACTTCACCTAAAACACACAAGCTTATTACCTGGGTGACAAAAGAGAAGGAGATCCAGTGAAAATCGTATTTACTCTGACAGGCCCGCTGGAGCTGTTGTATGAAGCGGGCGTTTTTGGGGAAATAAGTATAGTTTCAGTGGGACTGTGCGCAGAATTTTGTGTGTCCCCCTCTGGGTGCTGGGTGACACCCTGTACTGAACCTGACATCAGAACTTTAGGCACCTTAAAACCCAGGAAAAGGAAAATGCCTACAAACAAACTCCAAGAAGCTATGGCACACAATGCTTTGCACTAAACCTGCTTCATGCTGCGATTGGAGTCACGCCTATTTAAAGACCAAGCGGACAAAGTCAGACGAAAAGAAAAGGGGGGGAAAAAAAACCCTGAGGGATTTCCGTTCACAGAAACAACAGCCTATTGAGAATCTCTAAACATCTCGATGAATATGAAATCAGTTCTTGTCCCTTGCTGAAGCTGACCTGGTAAAACATCTGGCTGCATAAATGCTAAAAATATGGTGTAGAGTTTAACATTCACATTAAGAACAATGAAAACCGGAGAAAACTAAAATTAGGTTGGAGTTGAGAACTCCAACCGAAATTTATACGCACAACGATACTATAATTTTTAAAACATTAAAGTCGCCTCGGGTGACGCAGATGGGGCTTGTCTGGTGCATCACATGGCTCCACAATCGAATTGGGGTCAGTGGAATTTGGAGGATAAGAGCCTTGAACTCTTTGCCTGCTAAGCCACATACACAGCAGGCTGTGATGCACTGGGTGTTCTGATACCTTCTCGTCATGACCAACACGGATTGTTTATTTTTTGCTTTGAGCTGCATTGGCTTCTCTGGCCTTTGGTCCTCACTGGTATATAACCGATAATCAATGTTATTCAATTCACCTAGTGGTGGTGTTAAAGCTAGAGACGGACAGAAATGAAATAAGAAAAATGTATAGAAGGCACCTATTATCTCAGCATACTTCTTTTCATTTGTATCTTGAAATATAGAGGATTTCTTTTTAAAAACATGTTCACGTCAGAAGTTGACAGGATGTTAATTCGACGACAAAAAGAATCACCGTAACTCCGAAGGCCCTTTTTTTTTTGTACATCAAGCCATTACCTGTGTCGCATTTTTTAGACAAGACGGGATGTTTTTAGCTGTATCAAAAGTGTACTGACAACAAAATGGGTTCAAATGACTTTTAAAAAGTCTACTCAATCAAAATGAGTTTCTGGCTGACTGGAGTCAACAATCAGAGGAGACAGAATGTGTGTTGTTGCTCTGTTCTCTTTTTGACTTTGGGCATTCCTTGTGTGACGGTTACAGATTAAGACAGAGAAAGAGTTGAGAAATGATAGGTATTTACCTCACTTCCAAGCTGTCAAGCTGTGATAATTTTTGGAATGAATTCTGGGGAGCGCTTTTGGGTGAAACGCAATTTATTAAAGGTTTGCGGCTTGCCAAGAACAAAATCCAGGCAGGGACTCGAGACTCGGTGCCGTGTTGGGGTTGGTGCGTTTCCAGTTCGAGACTAAATTTAGATCGTGCAGGTTTCTTGTGGTATAAAAAGGTCTATCCTAAGATCAGTGGCAACTTTTAATTTCAACACAGTACACACTAGGGCTGCGAGCAGAACTTGCTTTTGGTTCGCCTCCATTAGCGTTTGAAGGTTGACGGGTTTTTTTTTCCTCTGGATTTTATTCAAACTCTGCTGAGCGATCACATGACCAGTTCAGAAATCAATGAGATTGCAGTATAGTCCATCTGACTGAGCTGCATTAGCTTTGGCCTCGCTACACTGCGCTGGCAGGCCCTTTGTGGTCCTCTGAGGGGAAAAAAACATCAGCATGATCAAGCGTGCCTTGCCAAAACCGCTCATATACTTCATCTGAAGAATCCTGCTAAAACACTTACAGTTCACAGCGCTGTGGTTTTGCTATATGGTACTGGACTTTATTGTCCTCTGCTTGAAGGAAACCAGAACATGTTGAGGGCGTGGGATGGAAAAGGACAGACGAATGAGTAATCAGGCCATTGTTTGGCGGCCTGAATGGACAGAGCTACATATAACACGTAACGCTTTTCCTGTTTTCGAGTGTCGGAAAAATGAAGCATGGCCACCAACGTGGTTCATACGTCATGACTGCAGATTGTCTTTCATAGAGACATTGATTAGTCTTGACATCTTTCAGGGCCTTTTTAGAACCAGCTGGGGAAATCCTTGCACAAAAATATTTTTTTAAGTCTTCTTTTAGACACAACAATATAATGAAAAAAAATACAGTTCGAACAGGAGTGCAGGGTTAATAAAGCAACGTCTGCACCACTCCACATTAACCTGCACGTCTATGCTACTTATCTTGCATCTTGATTTGATTTTGTGGACTACATGTATTCTGTGGCGTGTCTATATACAGTATAAAGTGTGTCCTAGCATTCTGATTCGGGGCCGCTGCTGCTTTTATGAGACGAGTCCTTGTTTTATGACATGATTTGTCATGTTTTGACACATTGATTTACTCTCGCAATACCCGTTTCGCCCTAAAATATTTGAAACCGAGTCATTTTAAACTTTCTAGAGACACTGTTGTTGTTTTTTTATTCAACATTTCAAAATGAATACATCAAAATTCAATAACCTAGGAAACTGTATACAATATCAGATTTATTTCCAGTGAGCCCATTACCTGTCTAATTAAAGCCACTTTATTGATGCCGCAGCAGCATCCCACAGTGTTAGATCCATCCATCCATTCATGGTCCATGCGGTTTGAGGGGGTGGCACTTATTCCAGGAAACTTTGGGCATAAAGTGAGGTGCAATCTAGATGGGGTGCCAACCTATCGCATAAGCAGACACACTCACTAGGGATGCAACTGATTTAATTGTTGATTCTCGCGCCAACTGTGAACGCACTGACATGAAGGTGCTAGGGTCACTTAAGTGAAGTGAGTAATAGCGCGACGGCAATCACCTTCACGAAGAAAGATCTCCTGAGTGTGTGAGCAATTCATTCTTATCACAAGCAAAACAGCCGCTAGAATCAGAAGGAAAGACTTTATGCTGACGGGGGGCGTGGCTGCTTTATGAATTGTGAGTACTTTTTTAAAGTTAAATGCTCTCTCTCTCTCTCGAACCTTCTCACACACACACCTTATAGCTGGCTTTTGAGTTCGACACATGCGTTCTCTTCTCTTGTGCTTTCAATTATGTTCAGCTCACAGGAACACACAAACACACACACACACACACAAATTAGCCATATATTCCTCAGGAGTGTGTTCTTTACCAACTTACACCCCCTCCCCCTCCACTTGACCATGCCTCTTCACCACAGCCAATAACTAAATAGGAGATATTGAGAAATGGTGTTGTTGGCAATCTGAAAAACCTCTCCAGTATATGTCTACATGCCGTATCATATCATCACAATTTCTCAGCAGATCATAATGCACGGCTTCAGACTGAGGCTGAATTAGAACGATGTCTGCCACCACATCAGCTCAGCAACGGTTCAGCATCACATTGGAAACAAACATGCAATTCTATACAGTTTAAGAAGACGACGTTGCTCTTTAAATAGAGCTGGCTTGCAAACAGCGATAAGCCTGAGAGCATTCGTTTCCCGGTAATTAGTCAGTTCACTCTTTGTTTTAGCTACATATGGTGCAATACAATGCGTTAACAATAACAGAAGAACTCTGAAAGCAACAAAGTTTTTTTTTAGGGTTTATGTGTTGGAGGGCTCGAAGTTAACAGTGCCAGCAATCCTGTACAGACAGACAACAAAATATGAACAAACCAGGAATTGCATCAGCCTTCCGTGCATGCCCATCAACTCAGGATGTCCGGATTTAAGACTTTCACCCCATCAGGTAAAAAATAAATAAATAAATAAATAGATGATGGGAAAAAAAACTATTTTGCATGGGTTGTGCTGTGCTGTTCTGTACCGCTACTATCAATCTCACACAGATAGAATTTGTCTCAAGGCTCTGTCCCAAACCCATAATGCACACTAAGTGTAACACTTATATAGTAATGACATCAGCACTAGAAGAGTCGTTTTGGAGAATATCCAAGTCGTATTCCTGATTGCTCAGTTTTATAAAAGTTACATGAGAACCCCCCCGCCCCCCAATCTCCATCTGTGCTCTGTGTGTGTTTTGTAATCTAATTGCTATAAAGCTTGACACAAGGCAGGCAGTTCAAACTCACATCAGAGGATTAGATGATACTGATCCTCATGATCATGAGTGCTTCAATCATACACTCTTGTGTGATATAACCGAGTTTGAAATACTAAAATGATTAGCTAAAACAACGCGTTAACGGGTAACAAGTCACATTCTGGCTGATTATCGCAGCTCTCCGAAATTAAAGCACAAATAATCACTTTACCTGTTTAGGAAGGAAAAAAAAGCTCAAACCTCTTATGGTAGATCAGAGTCCTTCATGCTGTCACGACCATTTGTTCTCTCTCTCTCTGTACTGTACTGTACCTCCTGCTGGTCACTGTGGAGTTGGATTTCTTTGGTTGTGTATCTGATCTGGTTTATGATGCTTAGATGCACAAAGATTTCCCACCATTTCTGACCTGATCCTGACCTCAAGTCAGGATCGTCTGCCTGACTCGCAGATCAGGCACATCACATTACACAGAGTGATTACTCCCTCGGCGCAATAATCTTTTGTTGTTTTAAACTTTTTATCACCATAAACTGTAGCCTTAAATCTGAATCCTTATTTCCCCTCACGAACCAAATGTGTAACTTTCACATAGCAAGTTGCAAAATGGTAGTAATTCCCTCCTCCTCCGATTCCAGTCGGTGACTGACAGCAGCATCTTCGTGGCAGGTTTTTAAATTATACACATTTTTCTAGGGGCTCACAGCAAGTGGTGAAAATAAGACTGTGGTTCGTACACACTTGATTGCTGCTGTGCCACTTTCAGGTTGTTTAAAAAACCTAAACTGATTAGCATAGGATTGTATTGCAAGCAGCACTGCAGCAGTGGAAAGCAGCACCGTTAGGCTTCGGATGTCAAAGCAGCTTTACTTTCCTCAACCAAGAATTTACCTTCTTGGTTCTCGATTGTTTTTATGCCTTATGAGAAGTCGGTTATGTTTTGCCTTATAATAATCAATTGTCACCCTCACATCACAAATCAGCAGTTACAACTACTAGAAATAAATCTAGTTAGGTAACTGAGTATCTGCAAAGCTACTGTAATACATACGAGTTAACATAAGGTTCTTTAGAATAGATGCGCAATCGTCAGGCTTGAAGATTATCTAGATAGCGATAAGATCAAGACATTTTGTGTTTGTTTAATTACTTTGAATGAGGCTTAAAACATTTTCCACATAAGACCCCATAATCATTTGACCACAAAGCCTGGTCCGTTTTGATGAGTGAGAACACAATCGTTCCGCATTCGAGAACCGGATCGAATCAGATACGGAAGCAAATCATACCTGAGCATGGAAGTAGATCATTGTTTAGAACATAACATGTAAATCTGGAATATCCAGGTGCACTTAGAATGCGCCGATCTCATCCTCTGACCTGTACAATCATAGCTGATGAAGTAGAAAGGCATGCGAGAGCGTTGTTTTTGACTTTTTTTTCAAAAATATCCATAATATTTGGCTTAAGGTTAACTTCATCGTTCTCTTCATCTCTGCTCGTAAATACACAAGTGCACCCAAGTACGGAGAACAAATACTGTACAATGTGAACATGCCTAATGTGAAAATGCCTTTAAGGTGACATACAAAAAAACAGTATAATTGGGTTGTACTGTTATGATGTTTTTTGTTTTGTTTTTTAGACAAAATTTCAACTGCCGATTCTTCCCATATGAATTTATCATGTGTGTCACGGCCAACATTTAGTCCTTGTCGAAGGGCAGGGGACAAAGGCATCTTCTGAAACGCATAAACAACCTGATAACAAGGCCAAGTGCTGACCAGAGAGATCCAGCATTAATAAAGGTCTAAGGACTCGAGATTCGGCCTTCACCTGTTCTACACTTTATGAGAGAAAAAAAAAACGACAGCTACATAAATTGTTTTTTGTGTTCGGAAGCGATTTATAGTCTGAATCCCCCTGGGTCAAACTGTTTGGGAGAAGCTGGACTTTTAGGTTGAGCAGAACACAATTCATGCCGACAACCTGACGCTTTGCTTTTCACTGTGTATACTGTATAAGAATGACGTCTCAAAGATCTTTTATTTTCCCTGTGTCTTGAAAAGACCATAGAATTATTGAGTCTGTTTTTCCCCCCTACTTCTTAAATTGCACTGTCCATACAAACCAGACCCTGACATATTCCTATTTAGGCCTTTTAAAACAAATCAGAGAAGCGTGGCGTGCTCACCAGGAGCCTGGGAGAGTGAGTGAGTGAGCGAGTGAGCGAGTGAGCGAGCGGTCCTCCTACTCTTTCCTCTCCTTCTAATTAATCAACAGGCTTCAGGATCAGAAGCGGTAAATAATATATTAAAGGGAATGCTCGATTCCATCGCCATGGCAACCGGTATGGCTTTGTGATCTCCGCCCGCCGTCCTGGCCTTGTTGACACTGAGCGTTATCAGGCATTCTGGTCAGTCACCACGAGGGTCGCTTTTCAATTCCTTTCAAGCAGATAGGTAGCCAACTCTGAACCCGGGGAAACAGGCCCCACACCGGTGCACAATGGGAGCCTTTCACAGTCGAGGTTTATCAGTCGCCACAATGTACACGACTCCGTGGGTATGCTCAATGCCACTTATTGGGGGGGGGGGGGCTTTTAATCAAGGTTCAAATGCACAAATGACTTCTTGGTCTCCACTTTACTCCAGTGCTCTGCTCTCATGTAAATATTTGTGTAAATACAGGGAGCTATTGTGCTGCGGTAATTCATCGCTGTAAAATGAGCCTTGTGTTACCCGTGTTTTTAATTACGAAGGATTAAAGTAAAGGAGGAAAATGGCTCAGTAATCGTGCTACACTAAGGTGACATAAAACATTTTCCAACATTGCTTTAATAGTACAAACTCGGAGAATGTCGGGTTGTGGACCAAGATCCATGCAAGTGGTTCCGGTCCCATAATTCTACACCAATTCACTTTTCACCTTTGGAGTGACATTGGCCCTTTCGGAGAGCTGTAGCCGGGCAAAAATGCTAATTTGACGACGACGGAGCATGTCTCTGTGGTGCGATAATATTTTAATCTCTTCAACAAGCCAAATCAATTGGAAAAGTGACCATCTGCCAGGACATAACCATGACTGGAGTGGAGGTAATGAACATACAGGGAGCGATTAAGATCGTCATCATCGGTAGCAGCATCCTGCCGTAATCTCCCTCGCAAGAAAACTGCTGAGGCACCAGATGACAAACGTATGAGAGTCGCATCGGCGTATGACCTAATAAAAAAAATATATGCCCGGATAGCGTAGGGATGAAAATATTTTTTTGAAGTGTGCTGAGACAAAGAACAAATTATTATTATATATATATTTTTTAATGCCTTAATATTAATAAAAACCGCTGAGAAAGGCTGTCTGCAAGCGCTGGTTTGTGTTTTTGCACAGACAGTACAGAGGGATAACTAGATTATTTCGGCATGACAGTGCACTCTTTCCCACTCATGCTCAACAAAAGACGCAGGACTTTCATGACCATTGTCAAGCCTCATTAACACAGCTTGGATTGCCCTTTGTCCCGACAGTACAGCGTACAGCTGCTTAGAAATGAGCCAGCGTTGCTAGCGCCGCTATTATCCTGCTCTTACGCTTGACAAAGCTGCTTGCTGAGGGGATTTCGAAGGGCACAGGAAAGCATATCATACCGAATCGGGCCGGAGCAACAGGAAACGCAGCTTGAGTCCTGCGCGTCTTTTCACGTTTGCCGCTTGTGCTAAATGCTGTGGATGTCTGCGGAAAGCAAAGGCGCCCCGAGTCACCTTTCGCCCTGCGGAGCTGATTCTGTAATCCAGCAATATCCGTGTTGTCTTAAGAAGTCATGGGGGGGGGGAGAAAGAGATGAGAAAATATTGTGGGTATTAATGCAAATATTAGCTACTGGTGAGAAGGTTTTGCTCGGGTTCACCTTAAAGTGTGTGTGTGTGTGGGGGGGGGGGGTGCTCCATTAAAGCTCGGCGGTTTAACCTGAGGACGCGACCTTCGGTGCGAACATCTGTGGAATTTCTGGGTCAAATCTTAGCATGAAGAATTTATTAAGCAGAAAAAGTTGAAGTCATTAAATTCTTTTTTTTTTCTTTTGCATGCTGAGCTGCGTGATCACGACAGACCAAACCAATGCACTGCTTGTCTTTTGTCCTTTTCATCTGATCTGGTTACAGACAACAGACTTTAAGGCAGGGTGAAAAAGCAGAGAGAGAGAGAGAGAGAGCGAAGCTGCATATGGGTAACATCCTGTGAGAAGGCATCTACTCTCTGATATGCAGACCAGAGGCTGGTGTGGTTCCTGGATTCAAGATTCATTGGTATTCATGGCCACGGTTTGCCCCAGTTCATTTACATCTCTCTCTTCCATAGCAACAGCGGGTGAGCTATCAGGAACATCTTTGATACAGGTGTGTGGACAAAAAAAAAAAAAAAACGCTGTATGGCGTTTAGCTTCGGACAGATGTTATAAAAAAAAATATACCCAGGCTTCTACCTATTTATGCTGAGGCAGGTTTTTTTTTTTTTTTTTTCCCCAAGCCAGCCTTACCCATCAGAGGATGTTTAGATAGGATCTGCAGGCTGTCGCAAGCCCTTCCCCCGCCTCCACGCTATGATTTGCTCTCTCTTGTTCCACGGGAGATACGCACGAACCCACAAAGACAAATTACTGTGTACATTACCAGCATAATGGGAACAATGTCTATCTGCATGAGCATCAAAAGAGTCTTATCAGTTTTGACGGAAAGACATTCCCAAGCTCTGTGTAGGATAAAATTATCAATGTGATTCAAATACAACACCTTGCACAACAACCTGTGTACGGCAAACAGAGTCAGTCCTCTTCACCCCCCCCCCCCCAAAAAAAAAGAGAGAGCGGTGGTGGACGTATGTTAAACATCCGAGTAAACTGAGCCTGTGGGTTGTGTGACCTCAATTGATAGCAGCCACTCATACATGGAAATTAGCCTTTAAGCTTTAATTAAACACAATGCACCACATCAAGGTCATAAATTTGGCTTTTACGACGTTATTGACGAAGTGTCGTCTCCACAGACAGATGGTGGCTTTCTGGTGCTGCCTCGAATTTGTAAGCCCCAGAGGTAGTCTGGAGAGACTGCTATGATACGCCTTTGTGATATGCCTTTATAGCTGTGCAATGTGCCAAAGCCCTTTGATGATGAACTAAAAATAGTGATTCCTGAGATATCTCGTGGACTGTCAGGGACATGAATGATTATTCGCTAATTTCTCATTGGCTTTCTCTTTAGCTGACATGGAGAATCCACCCTGATCGACCTGCATATACATTTTTATAATTAAAGACATCAGGGCGGCACGGTGGCGCAGTGATTAGCACTGTGGAATCACTTGCACCTCTTGAGTCAAGGGTTCTATTCCTGCCTCGGGTCTGTGTGCGGGAGTTTGCAAGTTCCCTGCATGCTTTGTGGGTTTCCTCCGGGTACTCCGGTTCCCTCCCACAGTCCAAAGAAATGCAGATTAAGTTAAATGGCATTCCCAAAATGTCAGTCTCCAGGATGTACCTACCTCATGCCCCAAGTCTGCTGGAATAGGCTCCACGCCCACATGGGAACATGTGATCTTCCATCCTTCAACATGATGCCAATGCTACAGTGTCACAGCTGTCCAAGGGTGTGTTTTAGTGGCACTTTAGTCCTGTCCAACGCTCTCATGTCCACTGCGCCGACAGGACACACAGCAAAGATTCGGCCGTCATGCTAATATCATCGTCAACAAATGTGTGTTCATCATCTTGTTTTTTTACTGTAACTCATCATAGAGATGTGTTTCATTCTGCAGCATTGAGGCCAACTGCCTCTGCACTGGATTTTTTTACATTCCATTAACACGAAGTATAAAGAAAGGAACTTCCTGCTTCTAGGACTAAAAACAAGACCTAACTGTTATTAATTTATGTTGGAGATTGATGAGTTTTTGTAATTAGTAATTAGTGATTAGTAATTAGACCTGTCGTGTAGCACCTCCGCTGTTGAGGGTTCGGTTCCCGCACCGGGTCTGTGTGCATGGAGCTTGCATGTTCTCTCTTCTCTGTGCTTGGTGGGTTGCCTCATGGTACCCCGGTTTTCTCCCACAGTCCAAGGACATGTAGGTTAGGCTAACTGCCGTTCCCAAATTGAACATAATGTGTGAATGAGTGTGTGAACTGGCACTCTGTGCAGGTTGTCTCCTGGGATAGGCTCCAGGCCCCCCCGCCGGATCCTGGACACAGGATAAAGTGGTATAGATGATGAGTGAGAGTGTGTGAGTGTATCTATGCATGCACCCAACAAATTAGCACCAAAATCACCAAGCACATTACAACTATTTTAATGTGTGTCACTATTATCCTGCTGGCCTTTTTTGCACCAGTACTAAAAACAGTGTCTCGTATGAGTATATCTATTACAGTCAGAGATTTTTGGACTTTTCAGTTGAAATAAATGACACCAGAGGAAGAATACTAATAAGGACAAGAACTCTCCCATTAAACCACCATTTTATGCTCCTATAATCAATAAGTAAGATTTCTACATATATTATCATAGTAAAGAGTGCATGCATACATTGCGCTCTCCTTTCACTCTCTCCCTCTCTCTCTCTCCATCTTTCTCTTCTGTCACTAAGCACAATGTGCCCTTTCGTGTCAATGCCTCAGCGACACATTATTCAGACATCACTTTCCCTGACCTCCACCTGGCATTTAAACTCCCGGGCCAGGCGAGTGTTTGCTCTGACCGCCGTAGTCGAACAAGCTCAATCACTTAAGCAAGCTTTTGACCCCTCTGCAAAGGTCTTGCGAAGGCTTCGTGTAAAAATTCAGTTTAATTTAAACTATTATGGAGATACTTCACCCAAACATGACCTCGGTGCCGGCCTTTTCTCCTCATATTAGGGTAGTCATTTGTCTGGATTGAAAAATGCATGGCATAAAGGAGCGCCTGCATTATGTAGCAGGAGTAAAAGCGCTACATTGTGTGGTCCTAACACATTCGTGGGTTTGGGATATGATGCTGTTTTTTTAGGAACGAAGTCTGTTTGACTTAAAACTTTGATAATGAGTATCTTGCACATTTCTAGTTGTCTGCACATCATCTGTCTGGGATACTTAGCTTGTAGGGTGTCGAGAGCTGCAAGGTGCTGTCAGACTGAAATGAGCAAAGGTGCTTTTGTTGTACTGTCACGAAAGACATCTAAAAAGCTTTGAAAACTGCAGAACAATGATGGAGATTTGCATCGGGATAAAAGAATGCGCATGGGCCTTGTGAAGGAATTTCCGCGAGATGCCCGTCAGAACGCGGTTTTCTCAAATTTGCTAAGCTGAGATACAAACGTAATAATTATACCACAGAACTGCTGGATTCTTGGATCTGATTGGTCAGGAGGTGTCGACAGTCGCAGGAATGAACTCGTCTAATAAATGTTTCACAGAATTGAATTTACTGCAAATAGTTAAAAACTGCAAAGTGTTGTTTATTAACAAATAAAAAGAATTTATGGAAATTGCTGTAGTCTGAGAGGAATAAAACCCACTTCTGTTCTCTTCAATTCCGTACATAAGAAATTACATTCTAATCAAATTGCTTCTTTCCATCCTCCATTAATGCCTGACTATAGAGAAGTTTATTGAGTGCACACTGCCCCTTGGGGTGTAAAACCTCAACCACTTTTACTAGCATGTCAGAATGACAGCTTTGCTATCTCTAGCTCGGAGAGATAAAATGACTCGCCGGGTCAAGCACTCGGTCACTGTGTGAGGTCACTGGTGCTCTTTGCAATCAGAGACACACTTGGACAGTTCTGCTCCCCATGTTGCACCCAGAGTCTGCCTTGGAACGTTATGAAAGATATCATTTACAGTATGCTGCTGTTCATGTCAAGAGTTACAGCACTTCAGGGTAAATATTAGTAGTAACTTGTAATACTATACGTTAGAATTGGGAGAAAATGGTTTTAATAAAAGGGTAATCATGCATGTCGAGAACATAGATTACGCAGTGTGAAAGTCAAGGGGAGGTAAGGAACAATGTGGGGAACCAGCTGCCTGCAAATGCACCTGAAATCAACGGAAATGTTTTCATTAGATTGATTTGATCACAGGTGGCACGGTGGTGTAGTGGTTAGCACTGTCGCCTTGCACTGCCAGGGTCCGGGTTCGATTCCCGTCTCTGTGTGCATGGAGTTTGCATGTTCTCCCCGTGCTTGGTGGGTTTCCT
>JAOTQY010000003.1:17562226-17574522 GCA_026413445.1 Dolichallabes microphthalmus
TATGTACATATAATAAAACTTTTGGCCACAGTGCTGAGTGAAAGACAGACACTGACATGCTTACTCGGTATGCTGTCTAGACTAAGGAGAATGAAGTTTGGCTTGAAGTTATGCCATGTATCGAACCCAGAAGGTCATGGTTGCCAACTTTTAATGCGTTTCACTGCTAGTGCATGGTTTAGTGTGTCCTAGTGTGTGTGTGTGTGTGTGTGTGTGTGTGTGTGTGTGTATGAGAGAGAGAGAGATAGATAGAGACAGGTAAAGGCATAGTGAGATCTAAAATGCAGTGAGACTAAACAGGTTGGTCTATAAGAATAAATCAAAGCAGCTTTAATTTTTACATGTGTATCTCAGAGCGTTTGATCCTACACATGTGTCTGTTTCTAGATTCCAGATCAATGATGTTGCTACTGTTTGTTCCGAATCAAAGGTTCCATTGCTACATTTGAAAAATAATGTCGAGGCCTCGTTTTAAACTCCAAGCATGTAAGTTTTGTTGCCGATCCGCGTGAGAGGAAAACACTGTGTAACAAAGAACGTGACAATTATTAAAAGGTAACGTTCACAAATCCGATGCTTCACAAGGGCTACGCGCACGCGCCGCACGCGCTTAATAGCTTCCATTCATCCTGTGATTAGTAGCGCGCGAGACGCAGACGCAGCTCCGTCCACATCTGTCTGTGTTTTAATTGCAGTAGCTTCTCAATTAGCCACGCGGCCATTTTTAATTAGCGCCCACACGCCGCGTTAAAAAATAAATAAGGATACTTATTATTATTTTTAAATAAATATTATGTGCATTTACACTAACAGGTAGTTTGTTGTCCAAACTTCTAAACAATGTGTTTGAGTGAAACAGCGCTGGCACGCGCGGCACACATGAACTGAAAAGTTTGCCGCACAAACTGGGAAAAACACACCGCGATAAAGAGCAAAACACACACTCTCTTACCTGTGGCTGAGTTTCAGAAGTGCGTGTCGGAGCGCACAGAGGATGCACAAGGAGCTTCTCCGGGAAGAGCTGAAAGGCGGCGATGCATGCCCAGTTAAACACCGGTGTATACGTGTGTGTGTGTGTGTGTGTGTGAGAGAGAGAGAGAGCGACAGAGGCACGGTGGTGGCGGTCACCTCGCTGTGTGTCTGACTCACTTCTGACTCCCTTGTAAGTCAAAAGAAAAGATGCGCACAAGTGGAAGAAGGAGGGGGAGGCGACGGCACCAAGGCAGCCGGTCCTTTTCAGTAACTGTGGTTAAAGAAAGCACACGGCAAAAGAAGAAGAAAAAAAGAGAGAGACGTGTACGTATATGTGTGTATGGTTGTGTATTAAAAACAAAAAAACAAAGACAGAGCCCGGCAGGTGGTGGTGGAGGGAAGCGACTCCTCCGTGCTGTGAGTCAGTCAGAACGGATTTTTATTCGCGGTGAATTCCTGCTGCTCGGCTGCCGCGGGTTTCATCACGGCAAGAGCAAGCTTTCCGAAAAGGTGAGGAAGGGAGAGCTGGCGCGCACGCACGCACATACACACGCGCACCCTCATTCACACACGCGCAGAGTGGGGCGCGCGCCGGATGGTGCGCGAGACAGGCTAGTCACCGCGAAAACCCGAGCTGGAGCTTCAAACCGAACTGAACCGGATTTTTTTTCTCCCTCTCTCAGGAGGTTTTCCTGGAGTTCTGTATAAGCTTACACAAACACAATTGAGTGCATTTTTTTTAGGTTTATCCAAAAATTATATGATAGCTATGGAAAAAACGGATTATCTTCCCCACTGTTGGTGTACAGTGATTTTCCACCCTGTTTGAGCCACTGACATGCTAACACGGTGGTGATGTGTCTGGAGGGGGCTCGATCCCACTCACAGTAGGCAGTCTGCACTATGCAGCCAATGACCGCAGCCATTTTTTCCCCTTCTGTAACTCTAGAACACAACTAAAATATGAGGCAGAAAAAGTGTGCATTGCTGCTTTTTTTCCTTTGCCTTCTTCTCCCTCTCTCATTTTCTTAACTTGACCTCAATCAGAAACAGAAAACCCAAAACCGAGCTAAACTCTTAGAGAGAATGCTAGCTCGGAGTGTTCACCTCTTTCAAAAGAAAATTTCCGTTTTACAAAAAAGAAAGAAAGAAAGAAAGAAACCTGTTATATGATTTGTCCGACGCTTCACAATGACACGGTCTGCTTTAAATAAAAGAGGCCACAGTAAGGTGAACTGTGCTAACCAGTCCTTTCACTGGAGCGTGCGATCCAGACCTGAAGAAAACGCCAGCCGATGTATGGCTACACCGAAGGCTTTTCCACACCTGGCTTTAATATAGCATGTCGGCTAACTGCGCAGGAGAAATATGAATTTGAATCACATTTGCCAGGTGAAAGTAGGAGGATGTGATGGGGACGCTTGTGTTTTTGTAAGCATAACTTTACATAATAATCGATAGGTTTTCAGGGGACAAAAGAGAAAACAGATGGAACGAAGGTCACACCATGGCAAATATTCATTCTTTCTGCAAGCAGGAGCGATGAGTATGCATTAGTGTTAGCGTGAAAACATATGTGGAGTGTTCTACGACAGATGACCCTAGGAAGGGTTAAATACTGTAACAGAGCTTTTATAAGCTCTTACTGCTCTTAACTTAAGTAAGAATATTAATGTTATATTTTACCGCATCATACACTTGCATTTTCATGTGCACAAGTTAATTTAATTTGTTCACATGACAAATCATTTGAACCATAAATGATCTTAATACATATTTAATACATTTATTATTATGTTACATAGGTCCACAACTTCAGAATACTTGTTTTGTAATTTGTTGAACTGTAACTAGATCTTTAGCAGCATTGTAAGAAGAATGTTCAGGTAGTTGTTTTCCTTTGTTTCTTTGTTTAAATGTTTTTTTTTTTTTTTTATTCTAGTGCTGGTTTCCAAGGTTTATGCAGGATTTAGAGCAGCTTTGATTGAATTCAGGTTTAAATCCTCTTGTGGAATATGGCCAGATTGCCGTAAACATGGAATAAAAGAAGCGATGTTTATAGACTTTAAACATTTTCATCAATGTTTGTTGGCAACTTTGCAACTTGGAAGCACAACATCTTAATCCAATGTTTTAAATGTTTCTTTAAATGTTAATTCTTGTTTAACTGCATAATTGAAAATATTTGAAAGAATGATAATTAACTATTTGTTAACTTAATTAATGAATGAAAGTAATAGTTGATTTACAGTATAGTATTGTTTGAATAAAATGATTCACATGCCTTTAATATTGAAACTAGTATGTATAGCAATAATAATCAATAAATATGGGGGGGGGGAATCTATTCATTTACGTATCGTGATCTTTTTGTATGGCTCTAAAATCTTTTTTTTTTAAATCTATTTGATTTATACATATCTTTGCATTTGAGGTGGTGAAATGTTGCAGTTTTTCTACAATCCTGCACTAAAATAATTAACACAGCACAGTGCTGTTATATGTTGTTTTTTTAGAATTGTAACAAAATCTAAAAAAAAAAAAAAAAGAATAATACTCAGTCGAGACACTTATAAAATCACAATATTTACAGAATCTCAATACAAATTGAATCTACACCTAGGTATCGTGATAATATTGTATCGGGAGGACCCTAGTGATTCCCCATGCCTATTAATCAAGATGATCTTCATAATAAAATTGTAATGGGTATTTCTATTTTTTTTCTCTGTTTTCACTAATATTTATAAGGTAAAAAAATTCCAGAAACATAAATAACAAATTTCCTAGCATGAAATATTTGTACTTAAGTAATAAAATATTAGGTGCTATTTGAGGCCATAGTTCTCTCGTACTGAAAATCAGTGTAGCAGTGTTGAGTTAGTTAAACTTTCTGTTACGGCAGGTTCAATGAGCACAGTGTTCCCTAATTTACATTTTAATTCTATAAAAAATATATTTTTTTAATTGACATTCATATTCTTATTCTTTCTTGTTTATAATCATGATTTTTTTTTTCTGATAGTTTCCTAATCAACCATAAAATTTCAAAGAAATTATGACAGAGACAAAATCGATCATTCTAACACTATTAAATACTAAATAGTCAATGTTCACATAAGATAAATACAACTGTTTGGGCTATTTGAGAAAGAATCATAATCGCAGGTCTCAGAGGAACTTCACATCCAACGGGCTTTATGACCACATTGGTTTCTGGATTACACAAATGTCAAATATCTTGACCGTTAAGAGAAAAGACTATGCAAACAAATGCAGTTCCAAAAAATGTGTTCTGGTGCACCTTATTTTTCTTTAGCAGATTGTGTGCATTTATGTGTGTGTGTGTGTGTGTGTGTGTGTGTGTGTGTGTGTGTCTGTGTGTCTGTGTGTGTGCGTACATGTGTCTTTTGTCCAACTCTCCTTTTCTTTTTCTCTCTCTCTTTCTGAAATCAGATATCTGCTAAAGCAAATATCTGTGAAACAAATCCAAGCAGAAGTAAATGGTTTAGCAACTGTTATTAAAGTCACTGTAATTAAAACTAGATGTTAAGTCTGAACTCGAAAGCTTGATGCAGCGACGGCGACAGCCAAGTGGAAACAGATGTGCTTTAGTTGTATTCAATCAAGAAGAATGATATATGGTTACCCATAATATAAGGCAGCAGCCAGCAACTCCACTTTGCTTTACTTCTAGCTAAGGTAAATCTAGCCATTCAAAATTGAAACATGAGCATTATAGTGCCCTGTGACAATAAGAATTAATACAATTTGTTCCATAAGTAATTTTACTTTTTAAGATCCTTTTAAAATGTACCCACTGGAGCTGTTTTTTAGGGTATTTGGGAGCCATAATTAGTCTAAAATGTATACATGAATCACAACATAAAGAGTCTCAAATGGCTTGGTCTATGAAGGGTCATGGGATCAGAGCTCAAGGCATTGTTACTATTTGCTTACAAAAATCAAACCTTGGCAACTATGCTCCACACATCATGTATTTATGTTTAACATGAAACCACTTGTGTGAAATCAACAATAAACTTCACAGACAAATTGAATTTATACGTGCAAACCGCAATCTGTATTGCACCCATTAAGCCAGTTGAGCATCCTAATGTTTTGTCTAAACATCATAGAATAAAACAGCAAAATATCTCATGCTTTATAACATTTGCACTTTTCATACAACAAACAAAAAAACCTAAACCACAACTTCCTTGAAAACTACTTTATAAATCAGTCATAGAAGGAAAAAAAATTCACGAGTACATCATTATAGACTCATACCTCCCCTTAATTTTAATAAGTGCAATTCACATGAGCTTATACCACCTTTAGAGTTTGAAATTAAGACGATTATGCAACACCTCCACACGCTTGTTAATTAGATAGATCAATCTTAAGAAGCTGACAAGGAAAATATTGAGTCTGTAGTCCTTATGTTTCAGCATTGCATGCAGCTGGAGACTTTGCTAATAGTTAGCCAGTTCCTGAAATGTGTTTGTGTGGGCTTAGATTTCTGAGAAGCCACTCTTATTATCCAACACCCAAAATGGATTAGAAGTAAGACTTAAATGCATTGGTGTAAAAAAAAAAAAAAAAAAAAAAAAGACTTCTTTAAAAATAATGTGCGAAAATAGTGCTTCGCTACTGCCATAATGGAGGACCTAATCAATAATTTTATATTAATTAAGGAAAATGTTATATTAAGAGGAGGGGAAAAAAGGAACCAATCCTCAGAGGTCAATAATCTTAGGAAATACGTAATTACCTGAATTTTAATTGAGCATGGGTGGTGGGGGGGGGGGTCTTTCATACACATGCATAATTGTAATGTACTGTCTGTCCAGCACTTCATTCATATTAATTCATATTAATTCTCCTAATTTAAAAGCAACTTCTTTGGACTTATATTAAAGAGTGCAATTATGAATTCCCAATACATATAACTTATTTCCATAAAGCATTATTGTTATAAATATATTCAGTGGGTGCTCAGCAATGCATAAAATGGCCAAAATGAATACACAGCTTTGGTTTATTATGCTAATCTTAATTACAGTTATTTGGTCTTATAGGAACCCGATTAACTGGAGCAAAAACATGAATCTTGTGATTGCATTGTTATAAAAAAAAAAATCTTCAAATTTTGCTTTAACAGTTACAGAAAAGGAGGAGCACAGTAATTGTATGTTATGAACAGAGTTTCATGCATAATGTATAATAATGTGTGTGAATGCTAAACTGTTTGTTTTTTGAGAAACCTTTCATCACATACTTTACCTAATGATGTTTTTCTCCACACAACAACAACAAAAAAAGATTACTGTGGTAACTTGCAACTATCCCTGTAGGTGAGTATGCATACAGGATTTCCCAAAGGTCTCCACAATAAGGGAAATTAATACTATAACTGTATTTCTCTAGCATCTTCTACACGACTTGCCATTCCTTTGTAAACACACATGGAGTCGCCTCTCCCATTCATGATGAAGTCATGTTAACACATCTGGTGTTATGCATCTTACTGCTCAATTATGTTAATTTCCCCTATGTACAGAGACTTTTGGGACACCTTGTATATTATATACATTTGTAATACTGACAGAGCGATTTATGCACTTCATGCACACCAATATATGCACAGCAATATTTGGCATTCAGCCAGAGTTCTGATCCATGTCAAAGGCCTTAAGTTTTAAATCTATTGCACATGTACGTCTATTGCACTTGTTTCCCCAGAAATTTTTAAGAAATCAAAAGTTACTATACCTGATGTAGGATGTGCACAAAAAAAAAATATTTCGTGGGTCAGTGTCTTGACATTAGTCCTCCAGGAACCTACACAAGGTTTAAAAGCAAGCAAGCTAGAGAGAAATGTTTGCGTTTCCACAGCAAGAGCGATAACTGGCATTCGATTAATTTGAAATTTGCCCTGAAAAATACCACCTACCAGCAAGCAGTTGTAAACACAGCCAGAGGATATAATTCAAGTAAAAGAGAGTGACCTCGGTATGGTTCGGAGTCCGAAATTCATTTTTACCACAAAAGACATCCCTGCTGCTCAGGCTTCACACTGACTCCATTAGGAAGATAGGATTATGGGAACGGCTCACTGTGCAGCAGAGCCTTCCTTCAACCGCTCTGATTTTAATGTTAATTCTGCTTTTGTAAAACTACAATGGGCACAGTGCACAAGAGATACCCTTGTCAACAAAATCTTGAACGGCTACACGCAGGAACGGACTCCTCCTTCGAATAGAAATAATCCTCATTTGAGATCGCTGCCCATTTCCCTGTCAAACTTTGTTAACCCGTAGGATCCGCATGAGAAAACAGTGTGCCTCAATGTTTTTTTTTTTGTTTTTGTTTTTGCCTAAGCTCTATTTCAAACTACCATAGATGTTGTAATATGACAGGCCACAACATCAAACCCTGTGTATTTAAAAATCAGTGTTGTTTTACAACATGGTAAACGTGCATTCAGGTTGTCTGGAAGCAATATCGTTTGCTTGTTCAGTGGCAGTACCTCAGTAAGCTGCCGTAAGGCTACAGTGTATGTTATTTGATTGAGTCCAGCCCCTGGAGAGGGGCTGCTTGTTTAGGAGCTGATGCATGAAACAGCAGGACTCCTGCAACAGAACAACCAGCAGGAACTAAATGTTAACCTGAATAAACAAACTAGGCATCTGGCATTTGGAGCAATTAGTATGCGTTCTCTCTTTTTTCCTTTTTTTTTTTTTTTTTTTCTCCAAAGGTTGAGGATGTCATTTATAAATGTTAGGATGCAGGAAAAACCTCCTCAGACACTAATGTGCCTATCTTGTGTGCGCATAACTCATGCCAATGCTGCTTTGGCTCAAAATAAAAAGAAACCGTACTGTGTAGAATAAAGCCGGTGATGTCATCAGTCACTTGTCATTCATTGGCTGGAATTCTTCCATATGTAGGGCACCAATCGAGAAGCCGAGCGGATGAACGATCCAATTGCATCACTCTATAGCCCTTGAGAAATTTCTGAGCGAATCTTAATATTAATGCTCATAGTGCTGAACCCCCCACCCAACACACACACACACTCCCCATCCCACTACACACCCACCCACACACACAAATCTGAAGTGTAGACAGCCTTTTTTTTTTAAAATGTGCCTTGCCTGGAGTATATTATTCCCCTCTTCACCAAACAGCTTTCAAAATGAAACCACTCACCGACTTTCACCCATAGATTTGATCGAGGGCATCTGCGCTCCATTATCCGTCACGCAAATAAAATATTGAAATGAATCTGCAAAGATAATATAGGCACATACCACAAAAGCTTGGTGCTATCCATGTACTTTTTCTAGTCGTCTTTTAAGCATGGATATGAACATATTCATTTTATAATAGTCCTTTTTCTTTAACCAATAACCATTTCTAATTAGCGACGTAGACATTAAGCAAGTATACAATTATACTTTTGACTTTTGTATTTAGCTACAGTTGTGTAAATCACAACCCACCATTATCAAGGTTATATTTATTATCGAGTTCGGGTAGATATCTTTCAGTTTGACTGGACACTTGGGTTGAATGAGTTCCTTCAAACTCCTTCAATAACTAAAAAACCTGATGTCTGCAAATAATTTCAGCTCGGACCTTTTGATCTCGGTTGGTGGAAATTTCAGGACGAAACAGCTCTATGACTTATAAATAGAGTTAATATTTTTGTATGCAGTGAAATAATGATTAGGAAATAAATCAGTACTGAGGGGATCCGTGGAATTATTTTTTACAATGTAATAAGTCTCTGATTACGATAAACTTTGAGACCGCCTGCTCTAGAGAAAGGTTCTGTCCTCTGTTAAATGGCCTCACTTGATATTCTTCTGGAAATTGCTACATTATTTATCATTGCACACAATTAACTCCAGAGGAAGCATCCCTGAATGTTTAGCTGTGAATTAATATACTATTGCTCTACGGTTGAGATTCATTACTGAAACATTGTGATTACGCAGATGGAATACTGCAACGGTCAGTCATATTCACAATTATAAAATGTAGAAAAGCCTGCAGAATTAAAGAAATAATATTTAAGATTTTTTTTTTCTGTTTAATATACAGTACTGTGCAAAAGTCTTAGGCACCCTAATATATGCTGTACCAATGTTGTTCTATATGTTTATCCTGTCTGCATAAATATGTACAAAATCATTCAATATTTCCATATATAACTTAAAAATGAATAAATAAATAACATTACAGGAGAATATATGCATGACTGTAAAGAAAAAAATATAGTACAAGACAGAGCAGTTTTCAGATAGAAATAAAAAACCTAATGTACACTCCTTTGCATAAAAATAGAAAGGAGGAACGAGTGTGACAAAGTTACCAGAAGAACTCATATTCTCCAGCATGTTCAGTAAAACCTAACAACTGTTTTACTTACTGTTAAAACTGCACAAACCTGTGTGTAAAACTCCTGATTTTAAGCAATGGATTTTCACTCCAAATATTGACTGTTTATTTTATTACTCTTTATTGCTCTTTATTAAAGTTTCTTTTATGTAGAAATGTTTTTAAAAGCATCATTTAGCATCTTATGCATCTTATGCCATATTTTTGTATGTGCTCAAGACTTTTGTACAGAACTATAAGTAAAATAGTTGTTTTACTGAGCTTGCTGGAGAATACAAGAATTAGGTTTTTTTCCATCTGAAAACTGCTCTGTCTTGTACTATATTTTTTTTCTTTACAGTCATGCATATATTCTCCTGTAATGTTATTTATTTATTAATTGAACTAAGTTATATATTGAAATATTGAATTATTTTGTACATAATTATGCAGACATGATAAAAATATATAACAACATTGGTACAGCATGTAATATGGTGCCTAAGACTTTTGCACAGTAATATATATACATACACACAGTACACACAGATTTAAAAATATATTTTTCCTTACTTTTAGAATGCCTTGATTATTAATGGTTAACTTTTTGTCATCTTATATTTTCTTTCCAGTTCCAGAAATTTTTAGGCAGGCGTGGCAGCGGAACTTCATTCTCGGTGGATGATCGTCGTAGACAGTTAGACAATTAGCTTTGCTTTCACAAGAAGCAACGCAGAAAAGAGAGCAAAATAAAAGGAAAGCATATTTTGCATAAGAGCGGGTGATGGTAGTGGTGGGGGGGTATTGTGGGGGACCAAGGCTAGAACATTTGAGTGTTGCTTTTGTTTTTTTGAAAAATCTGGGAATGAAAGCACTGCAGAGTGTCGCTATGCTACCAAGCAGACCAAAAAAAAAATAAATAAATCAACCCACCAAAGTTATTCTGACAATAAAGCTTAAATAGCTACAAGGAAGATATTCAGCATAAAAATGAGAAGTCACAGAAAGATGTTTCTGCTTTTTATTTTCCCTGGCATACTGTAGGGCGTCTTGCTTGGGAATCATACATGTTTTTTTTTGTTTTTTTTTGAGTAACACATGTATCATTGGCTGTGCTGGTAAACCTACACTTACTTGTTTCTACCGTACACATATTCAGCACCGCCTACCAGCATTGTTTATATGCTCAGTTTTTTTTTTTTCTATGGATTGCAAGAATTTTTTACATTTTTTTTTTTAATGCAACCTCAACATGCATGGGTTTCTTGCTTCTTATAAAGGTACAGTATATTCTCTGTGTACATCTCTCTGAACATTGAACGTGGATTGACCCATGAGGCAAAATAACAAGATAGCATGCGGGCAAAACAACAAAAGAGCATCGCCTAAGATACTCTAAAGCAAAAGCATGTGAAATATTTAAATGAAAAGCGTTTGCGTTTTTTTTTTTCCTAGCGCATAAGCTGATAGAAAACCCTTTCTGTTGGCACCAGACTGTCTGACACAAACTCAAATTGATTCCTAATTGAGTTTGTATGGATTTTGTATCCGGCTTTTGTTGGTTACATTAAGACCTGACTAGTCTCATTTTACTACGGCCTGTGTGGATGAAAGGCAACTGTTATAAATGTACGACAGTGACTTGCATTATGAGTATTGAAACTGTTAAAATAAAGGGGAATTTCTTACAATTTAATAGACTATGAAGCACCAATAATTCCCCAAGAAGATAAAATATCTTATGAGGATATTACAAAAACTGCAGCTTCATTTGGATTTCTGCGAGGCAAAATCAGTGCATCTCAAATGCTTCAAAGATGGGTTAGTGTTTGCAAATGACTTTTCTGTGCAGCGAAGAAATGTGTACCAGGATTGGAATAGAAGGGCAAACACAGATGTGTTCTTATCCTAAGGGATGTTGTGAGCTATAGTGGGAAATGTGGATTTCTCTGAGGCTGGACTAGGACCAAACTGTGCCTGCACCTGGCAGCAGAGCAAGGATTGGCACCGCTACCCACATACACAGAGAAAGGTCTGTGGAAAGGTCTGCCAGGAGGGTAGAGGGCACTGAGAGCTCAGACCACATACACGGCTAGTGTTTTGGAGTCCAACTGCAGTAAGAGCATTGTTGCCAGGACGAAATTTAACCTAATGAGATGAGGCTGATGTTGTGGCCGATTAACAGGATTGATCCCCAATCTTCTAAGTCATTTTCCTCCATCTCTAACCTGTCATTAGGGGTGCACAGTGATCTGCCCTTCTCTTAATCATAATCTGCCGTGTGTAGTTAGACTATCTGACCCATGCTGTATACTAGGGAAGGGCTCCTCTAGCAAGGTTATAAGAAGGTTGCAACTCATTTTGATTTTGGAACATAGTGAAATTGATGGAGCAAAATGTAAAAAAATGAAAAAGGAGAAATGAAGTAGATCTGCTTTAGTATGGTGAAGGATAGGAAGTCACAGCCAGATCTGATCAATCAACAAATTGCTTCTTGGTTACATAGAAAACCCAGGAATGGAATAGTCTCAAAGTTAAGCCAGACACATAACAAATGACTTTCCCACCATAATTTAGACCTCTAACTTGGAGGAAGAGTGTATAAATGTGATCTATACAATAATTAGAACAGACTTGTAGCATATGGATTGACAAATTACTAGGCCTCTTGTTTATGTAGAGACACTACAGACAGAATAGTCCACAGTGCGTGACAAATGATGTGTCTCTTTGATCCGCATAAATCAGCTCACCAAGCTGGGAAATGATTTTGCACTAGGCATGTTTCACCATGTTCTTCGTGCCACCACTATATCAGAGTATAATAATGGACAGACCAGCAATGACTAATGGCTGTCTTGAGTAAAATTTGACAACACTCCAGTTTGGGGGGGGGGGGGGGGTTACGGACGGACACTAAAAGGATGTGACAGAAA
>JAOTQY010000003.1:17574622-17591673 GCA_026413445.1 Dolichallabes microphthalmus
GGGGGGGGGGGGGGGGGGGGGGCGGGTTACGGACGGACACTAAATAGATGTGACAGAAACAGACAACATTTTTAGTAAGCACAGTGAGACCAGAATACAGTCCAGACAACACCAACCTGAGTGTGTAACTTAATATGAAGAGTTCAGATTATATTCTAGGGTCCGTAAGCTTGTGTTCTCAAGGAGAGGAATGATCCACCGGTGATCCACAGTTAAGATATAGAACCAGCAACGCTAGAATCTATCCATAACCATCAGCTTCTATAGCAGACCCTCTTCTGAAGCCAATCACAGGCATTTATGTGAACTCTGTATCTAATGGTAATTATGATGAAGGGGAATGTTTTTATAGATGCTCATAAATTTCATAGATTTTTTTTCACAGCCTTTTAAAAGTCAAAGAGGAAAGAAAAGTATGTTTAAAAAGAGTGTGCATGTTTATTCTTCACTTCAGGTCCAAAACAGATGGCTCATCTGTGCAGAGCTTAAATCTAAATTTAGTCCATCTTTAAAGATATTTTTTTTTCTTTTTTTTGTAGCTGGCCATGTAAAAATTATAGTTGTTTACTCCTGCTTTAGCAGAACATTTTATGGTAGAACCAAACAGTGTTTATTAAAGAGAAGTCTAAAAAGCCTTTTAGGGAGGGGGGGGGGGGGGTGGAATCTACATTTAGGCATTTGGCAGATGCCCCTATCCAGAGCGACTTACATTTTTATCTCATTATACATCTGAGCAGTTGAGGGCCTTGCTCAAGGGCCGAACAACGGAACTTGGTGGTTGTGGGGTCTGAACCTGTGACCTTCCGAATCGTATTCCAATACCTTAACCACTGAGCTACCCCTGTCCCTATCCCTTGGATCTATGGATTCCAAATGAGGCAACAGACAATCGTTCACCCTAAGTTAAAATTTCAGCGATGCCACAACCACTGGTGTAGGGGAGGAGGATTTGTGAACTTATGTATGTGGAAGAGGGTGGATAGCACTTTCCTCAGACTGTGCAGGAAGTTTGGGAGAAAGTGGGGAAGGAAAACTTACCTAAAGAACTCACAAGAAACCTTTTAAGTGATTGTGCCAGCAGCTCTGAGGATATCTTGTCAGGTGGACGCATGAAGGCGAGCAAGAAAAATGTTTGTGAAGGTTGGTGGAGAATGTGAACTAAATGTCACCATCAATGGTGATCCTGTGCTTAATCTATGTCATAAAAGCATTCCAGAGAGATTCCAGAGAGAATGGAAATACAACATTGTGCTAGAGTGCAAGCAGGACCGTACAGTTACAGGACAACAGAGCAATCAGTTAGTTCACACAACAGGGAGATGTCCAGCAGTTCTAATAATATTTTCAGGCATTTTGTTGCAGAGTAGCAAGTTTGGAAAGCAATAACTGTGAAGATGCAGGTTGGGTGAGTTGGTAATATTCTTGAGCGAGGTTGGGGCCTCCCCAGCTCCCAGCTCTGTGGTCTAAACACTTGATTGAAAAGAACTCCAGCGAAGTACTTCCAGCAAGCAGTGTCCCTAAAGTGCGCTGTGTCAACTGAGTGGCAAAAAAAAAGAGCAACAGAACCATTAAAACACTAGAAGAAACTTGGTCCTGGGATGTATGTGTGAGATTTTGATGATTTGTTTATTTTAATCTCACGTCATTTGTATAGATTTTTTTTTTTTTTTGGAAAGGTTACAAAAGAATTTATGCCAATTCTGAGTACTTGCCATTTTAAAGTGGGATTAAACACTATACAGTATAAAACACAGCCAAGGTCTACTGTAGAATTAATAAAATCTCCTTGGCTTATTAGAATGTCCAATTATTTAAATCAAAAAGGAAGGCGAGAGTCTTCTGTGTACTTAATTTAACTGTCTATTCAGAGGGTCAGCTAAGGGGGTGAAAGCAATTTAACACACTCTACAGAGACTTCACATTCATTTTGGAACAGACCGACGTCGTATTTTGTGTTTATTGGTCTCAGGCACTTAAGTGATAAAGCACACAATGCATGGTGGAGTTTTGTGTCAAAGAGAAATCGCTGGAAAATTCCTGCCTTATTAATTTATTGAGGCTTAATTACTTTTTTTCCCTCCCCCCCCCTTCACCACTGGAAAATGACTTGTAAAATAAGATGCTAATTCTGCTGATAAACTGTGGCATTTTGTGGGAAAATACCCAACGCACACAATGTAAAGTAAAATGCTTTAATATGTACGTACAAACACTCATAGCCTGTAATGCTTTAAGCTAAAAAGATAGTGACGAAACCAATATATAAAGGATGTTTCAACCTTGATTATCTGATAAACAAATGTGTTTTATGCACTATAAGAAACTAAATGGATAGACTAAATGTATGTCTGTGTCGAAAGAGCTGGCTGAGCTGAGTATCCACTTATAATTTCACTGATAATACAATATGAAGCGTTTCAGAATAAAATTATTTTAAATGGTTAAAAAAAAATCAGAAAATACCATTTTCCATTTCATATGTATATATTATGATGTACAGTACTATAATTTTTCATTCTAACAACAATAATTCACCATACACAATTGTGGATTATAATTTTTTTAACACATGTTCCAGCTGTTCTGTAAAACAGAAACACATAGACAAGAACAACACACCAGCTGCAGCCATGAAAAAAGGGCCTTCACATGTCCCAGTGCCCAGCGAACCCAGCCCAGAGATAAGCGACTGAACTCGAATATTCTAAAGAAGTGCCCTGGCTTTTTCTGCGAGCGAATCCTGAAGCAATTCTGCCATTTTTGCTTCACCAATCATATGACATGAGGAAAAGGAGATGAGAAGAGGAAGTGGTTTGAGAGGCTCTGGAACGAGGCCAGGGTCTGCCGTCATAGCTCTACCACTTTTATTTTTCTCTCCGCTACCGCTCGAGTAGAGACACATCTGAGAGCAACAAGGCACTAATTACAGCCCAATGATCAGAGGCTTGCTGTGACATCTTGTCAACTGACCTCCCTTCAGCTCCTGCTGTCACCGGCTGCATTCACAACATTGGGAGGTGGGGACCATGCTCAGGTGCCAGTGTGTTAATAGTGTGAATATGAATACACTCTCTCCTGTTTGTGTAATGGGACACGGGATCCAACCTGTCACGGTGTAAGATTTTATACTTTTAAATTCATATCAACTGACTCAATATAATTGAGAAATAAATGTTGTACCTGGGTTTGTATCTGTTTGAAGCTTCAAATATCCATATCTCTATCTGTATTAGTTTTTTTTTTTTTAGCACAGGTTTAAATGTAATAAAGTGGGAAAGTGATTCTCAAATTAAAAGAAAATAGGAAAGGTAGAATTTCAGCTGAATGTCAGCATAGTCTATAAGTTTTAGCCGTGACAGTTTCTCAACCTCAGCTACATCACTCGAGTTAATACATGTTCTTAAAAAAAACAGACTTGTCTTAACAAGACTCCAGACTTAAAATAAAAGTCAAATAATAAACTATTTTTTACTCCTTTCTGAAACATGTATCTATTCAGTTATATCCCTAATAAAAACATTCAATGTAGAAGGAGGTGAGTGAGGTGATGGTGATTGTTTCACCATTTTTTCCTTATATCTAGTCAACCCAATAAGTAAAACCATCTCAATTTTATTTACAGCACAGCACATTTTCGTATATAACCATTTTATTGCCGTTTATACAGCTTTTTTATTTTTATTTTAAAAAATGCTTACAATTAGTAATTGGTATTCCAAAAATAATGTATGTTTTTATTTAATCTAAGGATTATTAGATTATCGAAACCTCATGTAGCTTCCAGTGACCAATGTAGAGAGTATTTACATATTATGTGGCAAAATGTATTTATCATATAGTGAAGCAGAGATGTGTAGGATAAACTCTGTGTGTTATTGGTTGACGCATCGATTTATCAGCTAAATAGTACAAAGAATAAACCTTGAGGGATTGAGTATTAAACATAGACATATGCTGTAGGTATATGGTAATTACAGTACATGATTCATGAGCATGATGTCATTTGTGACAAATTGGTGGTCTCATTATGTATTGAAACTAATCTGGGTTGAGTTTCCCAAAAGCATCAGAGCACAAAGATAATTGTTAAATTAGCATCCAGTGTGCATCACATTGAACACACTATCTCTCTCTCTCTCTCTCTCTCTCTCTCTCTCTCCCAGTTACAATTTTCTTAACGATGCTCAACAACGATCAGAAAAAAACTGTATATTTAAAGAAACAAGAGTGATTACATTATATTTTGTTCCATTTTGTTGAAATTAAGTAATAAAAACTGACGGAACAAACGAAATATTTTAACATGTTAGGATATTAGGTAAAGTTTACATAAAAATTCTCATCAAAATGTGATTTCTGGTTTCTAATTATTGGATTTAATTATGTAAAGTGAATGTGATCAGTGTTAATATAAACCAATTACATAATGAAATTTTGCAGTGATGTTCAAAGGAAATGTTTAACATAATAAACATTATGAATAACATGATTATAGTGTAATGTTGTGTAGTTTTCTTTTAAAACTTAAAATAATATTTTATTTATTTTTCAGAGTATTTAAATTTCAACTGGAAAAAAAAAACTG
The DNA here is from genome assembly GCA_026413445.1 of Dolichallabes microphthalmus. Classification (NCBI taxonomy): domain Eukaryota; kingdom Metazoa; phylum Chordata; class Actinopteri; order Siluriformes; family Clariidae; genus Dolichallabes; species Dolichallabes microphthalmus. Next base: position 17,579,208 of record JAOTQY010000003.1, read on the forward strand.
ACTAAATGAATGACTTTATTATTGGTACCTACAGCAGTATCGTAAGGAGATCTTCTGAAGTGGTGACCGGAAAAGTAACTGTGACTTTGGTGAATTTTCCAAAAACTTTGCAGCACAAGAATGATGGTTAAATTGCAGACTGGGCTTCACTCTGAGCAGCCTTTCCCTCTACAGTTACCATGATCTTACCTTCATGGGGCTTTGGGGAAACTTTGCTTTTGGGGGACCATGACCTTTCGAACATACGCTGAATCTGAGGATGGATGGTCGCAAACATTCGGGACCATTCGGCAATATGTTGGATGAAACCACAGCAGCCACCTTCTTGTGAAAAGTGAAAAGATTGAATGTAGCCATCAGTAATAGAGTGTATAGTTTTAGCTTATAGAATAGTTGTCCTGCATGTGTGTGGCAAATTAATGGAAAAACAAGGGAAGTGTCTCTTCACAGTCTTTCAGGGCATAGGCTGAGATTATACAGTATTAGAGGAAGGAACACCAACATGGGATATTCTTCCAAGTTTAACTTGATAACAGACTCTGCATATTGTGGGTCAAGCATTTCTGTCTCAACTTTTTGCACAAAAAGGTTTATTCTGGTAATACTTAGTCAGAGTGTAACAAATAGGAATTAGTCATAAAACAATACATCCTCCAACTTCACACTTTAATTACAAAAGTATACAATGTAATACACAAAAATAACTTGTTTCTTATTTGAAGTCCTTTGATAGCTCTATTTTGCGTTTAGTATTTTTTGAGGAATACAACTCTATAGTATTCTTCTTCTTCTTCTTTTTAAAGGATAAAGGTAAGTGTTCATAAACACACACATCCACACACATACATACATGCACACACACACACACACACACACACACACACACACACACAGGTCACTTCAGAAGGAATAATACAGAACACTCCAGTGATATGATGCATTAAATGGGTGAGTGTCGATAGTGGGTGTATAAAAGGGGGGCATGGATGTCAATATTGGATGTTTCCTTTCTACAGAGGCCCAATCAAACACACAGCATGCTTCCTGCGTTGTTGTTGTTACAGCATGAGTCAGCAAGATGCAATTGACAAGTAAGGCTTTCTAAACCCTGCAACTTTCCACAGCGCTTAATCATTTGAAAGACAGGAAATAATGCATCGTCTCATTTGTATGCAGATAGCGTACAGAATATTCATTATAGCCACTGAGATAGTGGGCAAGCACATTCTCTCTTTTCAACCAAGCATGATTTGAGTTGTATTTTATGGCTTTTACCATTTATGTTGTTTCCTAAACCGATAACACCAGAGAACTGTTGAGCGCTCAATTCCGATTGGTCAGAAAGTGTTGATATCATTTTCTATAACGGTAATGTAGTCTCACAAAGTAGAAAAACGAACATTTAAATGAAGAGATGGTTATTTATAATTTGTGGAGTCTCCAGTGTCAGTGCTTTGTAGCAGTTGCAAGAAAGGTCTACAGTAGTTAAAGTAAGGCTTATGTCTTTATCAGTGACATGATAAGAAAAACTATCTTGTCATCATGGCATTGTTTTGTTTCATCAGATCATTGTTTTGTCTTATCGTTTCATAGCTTCCTCTTAATATCATGACTAGCTGCATTGTTTTGTCTTAAATGAGCGAAAAAGGGAAGCTGTTAAAGGAAAGATGTAATAATGAAAGTGATAAGAACTCCCTTATATTTACCAACTACAAAACTACAAAAAAATTCAATAAATATTTCTGTTGATTACATCGGCTTTACATTTCTTGTTCATTAAAGGCTATTACTATACAGTATCAGCAGCTAACTGTGCATGTCTTTGTTGAAGTGAATTATTTAAAAAAAAAAAAAAAACTCTTCATGGTTTTATACTAGTTATCCAATAATATGATTGGGAAAAATATTAAATAATGCCTTGCTTCACTTGCTAGGAAATTATTATTATTTTTTTTTTACATCTATAAATGGATAAAAGTAGATGATGTTTTAAAATTGTACATGATGTTTAAAAATGACTGACTACTGCGTTATAAGAGGAATAAAAGCGTTGCTTTTGTAACTACATCATCGATTTATTACTTGCATGGCAGGAAATGTCATTTTTACAAGCATTGACAAAATGACTCAAACAGCTGTGTTTAAATGGTATGTACACACATTCCTCCAAATGCTGTGTTTTGGATCATGAAAAGTGAATAATATTAAAAATGGTGGAAAGAAAAACTAACTATTTGTGTGTCATGATGGAGTTAAACTAAGATTATGCAGCTGGTTTTTATGTAAAATGTAATAGTGCAAAAAATTAAGTGCACAACATGGCTAAATGTATTTTGAATTTTCTCAAAACCCTAACCCCACTCCTACATTTGAGGCTGCAAAATTCATTTTTGAGAAATAATGTTGCAACAGTACTGCTTCTTGACCAACAGCAATTGCACTACATAAATATGTTCACTTTCCTGTCTGAGGATAAAATATTAACAATTTCCATTGGTAGTCCTTGGGTGCTCAATAACATATAGAAGGTTTCGAACAAATAATCAGCACAACCGAAACATCAGGCAACCCTGAGGTCTACACGCATTATGCATTCTTTGCTATGCAAAGTAGATAAAACACGTCTCCTCATAAAGGCAGAATTATCGAGTCATTAAGCGCCATTCCACTTCCAATATTATTTCCTGTTTTCGTATTTGCAGAGCACATGATGACACCAATGAACACACTCATTAGCCGGCGAGTCTCTGAGATGTGCGCCTGTAATTATTAGGGGTGCGGATGATTGCTTTGGAATTGAAATGTTTATTCCAGCTGACTGGACTGACAACACGTAAAGTTGTGCTATGTTTCCGTAGTCTTTAAGAACAGAAGTGAGAAAACCATAACCATGGAGAATGCAGCCATTTGGGCCCAAGTGCACGATACAATTGTGCTTCAGAACAGTTTATCCTTCATTTTGAAAAAAAGGGGGAAAAAAGGGATGAAGTGGGAACCAAGCCAGTGCTGAATGGCAGAAAGCGAGATACTGTATATTGCAATCCAGTGACAATGAGTGTCAGAATGACTTAGCTAAGAAAGGATATCCAAGCCATTCAATATGAGGCAGACTTCTTTTCTCTCCCTAGCAACTGAGACAATGCATGAGACAGAGCGAGAAAGCGAAAGAGAAAGAGAGAGAGAGAGAGAGAAAGCAAATAGGGATTGGCCTTGGATTAGGGAAAAAAAAAAACATTTAAACCAAAGTCACATCTACGATAATGAAAACCAATTGAGTCTAGCCTATAAAAAGGTTTATCCTCCATACTCATACTAGCCTGAAGGGGCAAGAAAATTAACAATCTGGAAAATGGTGCTGGAAATCTATTAATCTGTACTTTTCCTTAAATACCTATCTTTATTTTTAACAAATATCCATTCAGTACAGAATGTAAGTGAATTTTAAGGAGACCTCTGACTGGAAAAACTGCAAGAAAGAAATCTCCAATCTGCAATCTTTGCTCGCTCTAGCAACCTAATTAGTTTGGGTGGTGGTGGTGGTGGTGTTCTTTTCTTCCCTGAAAGTTTTTCCGTGAATTTAACGAAATAATCAAAGCAATCAAGCCTGACTCAAACAACAAATAAGACACTTCACCAGAAAGAAGAGCGGTGAAAACTTTCTCCTTGAAAAAATGATTATCAAACAAAATTACAAACAGTTATAGTTCATCTTTATCCAGACCATATCATATCGATGGTGTAAAAACTGATGAGGCATTTATATAGAAAGACAAGTTGCCAAATAAACATGTGGCAGATGTGCTAAGATCCCACATTTACAATATGGACATGTTTAAAGTTTTTACAATCCATGAAAACATGCTGCTATGAATTACATCCATGGGGCTCAACAACTGTGTTTCATTGTCAAGAGCGAGCAATGATTCTCAGTGTCCCTTCCTAAATCTATATTTCTCAGGAAAGAGTCCAGAAAGAGGGGGAAAACGATAAACCTCAAGACATGGCAAATTATACCTTTCAACTTAATTCGACATGCCATGAGATCCACACTCGCACCACTTTCTTATTCTGGATTTCTTTTCTCTTTTTTTTTGCTGCTGAAATTTTTTATTTTTTTTATATTTAAACCCCTTTAGGCAGTGAAACAACCAGAAACAGCAATATTACAACATTAACAGATTGCTTTCTGAGCACCGTGGTTTCTCTCCAGGGTGTCTCCATGAATGTCAGTATTAAAGCTACGCTAGAAACTCTAACGATGTGTTTAACGTGATGCTAGACGTACATTTATTGTTAAGTGATTTTATACCTCCCATTTCTGTAAAAGCTTAGAGCAACTTTTAATAAAACTTCCGATGAAAATAGCTTCCAATGGAGTTTGGAAGCTGACAAAACTATTTAAAATTGAATTTCATATATCTGGATTATATACATGTCCTATTTTGTATTTAAGAAATATATCTGTTTTTCAAGTGTGTTTTTACTGACTACGGTTTATAAGATTTACCCTTTAAAATACGACCCTAACCTTTAAATACCCTAAATCGCAAAAATCCAGATTTAATGTCACTAAAAGTTGAAACATCCTAGATTCCCTGGAAAAAGTGGAGGAACTCATCATTTAGCCAAATGTGTCACACTCACATCCATAATGTCAGGAGGAAAGTGTAAAGAGATGGTGAGTAAAGTTAAGTGGAGCCAAAATGGAAGATGTTCTAGTGAAATAGCTACATTTATCCAACCTTGGCTGTTATTCTGAAAATGTTTGCCAGAAGGCTAACATTAGCATAGCCTGACTAGCTAAATGTTACCCAAGATTGCGCAGACTTAGCGATAGTATTTAACATCACTAACTAGGATTTGACTAAAAAATACAGAATAATAATACAGAGATCAAATTCTAGTCTAGTTTTCTTAGGAAATTTTAGCTGTTTCAGCTAATTGGCCTAATTTACATCAAATCTATGTTTTGGGGATTTATTTTTTTTTTCAACATCTGTATTCATTTTTTTTTTGATTGTATGACTTATTTTGCATCATAGATAAATAAACTATTTATTAAATATGCCACAAAAATATTTCACATGACATGAATTTGAAATTCATATTTTTGATAGTTTATCAGCTTTTATCCCCTCAATGGCTGCCCTTGTTTATTTTTTCAAATCAAATTTAACAATGATGCTTTTATCATTTATTTTAGAAATTCATAAAATATCTATTTCAGTATTATAATAATAATGATAAAATCCTTTAAAAAAACATGTAGCAGGGTTAACAGTGTTACTAGTGGTTATAATCTCTTCTACTGTACTGTAGTGCAAATGGGTGAAAATATGGAGCATTATTAGCATTTATAAGGAATCAATTAATTATGACAAAATAATTTACAAAACATTTACTGAACAACATAAAAACAAACACATGGTAATAAAAAGGTAAAATGTTTAATTATAATGCCTATTAAATAAAAATTGCGAAAACATTAGTTCTTATTGTTAACAGAAACATAAATTCAGCACATTCAAGTTAAAAAATTAAAAGCCTTTTATACATTTACCTTGAATTGTGAAAGATCAACTAGGACGTAATTACTGCACTGTACCAAAGCTTATAAAATTCTTTATAGTGCCTTGTTATCCAGTTTAAAAAATGATCAGCAATCACAAGGCATTGTTTTGACCTTGAAGCCTTATTCTAAGCTTCTATCTTAAGAATGAATGAGAGATAGAACCTTATAATACTAGGGACACTTTTATGTAAAAAAATCTTATCCGATGTTTTTTCTCCAACATGATCCGGGAAGCGTTCCAAGTGGTTTTAATTTCAGTGAAAGTAGAAACAAAGTGTTTCAAGTTTCCGAGTAGAAGTAAGTGGATTGCGTGGAGTTCTGCACCTGTCTATCGGTTTGGACAACACGCATGCTGTTCCAAAAGCCTATTTATTTAATTTGGTTACTTTTTTTTTTCCCTCCCCTCATCCACACTTACCTTTTGAGAAACTTGTCAAAAGTAAATTTATTTTGTCTAAACTTTTTGGGATAAAACAAAAGTCTACAAAATTACGAAAAAGATTAAAAAAAGTCAAGAAATAAATGAGTTGTAGTGAGTTTTATGGCCTGTTTTCAACTATTGATCTTGCACACACACATTTCTTTTAATTGGATTTATGACCTGGCTTTGGAAATATTTGCCTCAAACCTCACAGCCTTTTTGAATAATGTCTTCCTTCTGACAAATAATCAGTTTGCTAACACACACATACACAGAGAGAGAGAGAGAGAGAGAGAATGTTTTTTTCTTGATGTGTGACTTTCAGTTTTGTATTAGTGTCCAGTACCGTGGTATAATCACAGTTACGCTGAGAACATGGTATGAGAATGAGGCAAAACAGAGCCACAGGAGCCTGTGAAGTGAACTGGCCTTTTGGTTTGCTGGAATAAATTGGTACCATATGGTGCGATGACAGGATCGCTCAATCTTCTGTGTACCCGAACAGCACATTAATCATTTTGGGGTGGATATTCTTTCCCTTTCATCGCACAGGAATTTCCAAATAGCCCCCAAATTAATTCCTTCACACATGCATGGAATTTACATATAAAATATGTATTCAGATGTTAAAGCTGTTTTAGGGAATAAGTCTTTTTTTAATGATCCACTTCAACCAAAATCAATCAATTATTTTTAATTTATGACATTACAATTTCACCTTTTTTTCTTTTTTTTTTTGTCTTTCTTTCTTTGGTTTTGTTAGATTTTCCTAGCTATGAAAATGAGAACTTAGCAGTGTGTTAGTTGTGTATGGTTAATAAAACCTTGTGACTTTATAAAACATTGACAGCAGAAATGAGACAGGAGCCTGTAGTGAGGGCCAAAGAAATGACCCCGCAGTACTTCGAAGATTTAGTTATGTGTGATTTCTTGACTGTGATTTGCATGTATTATTTTTGGGCTGTTCTAGCTACATTAAATTTTCTTCTGTCACCACTGAATGAAGGAAACGTGAGGAAGAAAAGCTGAGGAGAACCAAGGAGTTGCAGCACCCCCTTCATGCAAGATGTGTGATGTGTCAGCTTTTTACTCTATCTGATCAGCAGAGGTCTGAACATTATTATTGTTGTTGTTGTTGTTGTTGTATTGTTATCATTAAATAGACAATATCAATTAAAGGCATCACACCATTTCCCCCCCTTCTTTTCTGGAACTGAAAACTTAAGTATCAGCTAATAACCATTCAAATTGTTTTCTTGCAAACCTGCTAACCCTTTTTTTTAACTGAGCCATTTTACAGTTAAATCCTTTTACACGAAAATACTTTCATTGTAAATATAATTAAGTATAAATTTCATAACATCAATCCTAACAAAAATAAATATTAAAAAAGAACAAACAGTCAGGTCCCATTATATGTAAAGATTTCCAGTTCTCCAAATAAATTCCCTTTTCAAATCCAATATGGCTTTTTGTTACAGGATAGGATATCCAATATGTTTTCTTCGATATCCGATCCACCATTTTTTGCTGGCATCAGCCCAGTGCCAAGTCTGGGTGTCAAATTAGTGCTATCTGTGATATGAATAAATCTATTAACACCTATTAAATAATCATTATAAATAAAAAAAAATAAATAAATAAATAAATACTATTTTAAGTACAATTAAATATTTCATTAGTTCATACAATATATTTAATATAATAAAAGAGGTGTTATATTAGCACTAAGAATCAGTGAAAAACATCTGGATTCCTATGAACACTATGACTTATCTAGCTGTAACAGAAGATTCATGCAACTGCTACGCTGCCTCGTGTCTGAATAGCATGGCAGCTGTAAGAATGCAACTCATGCATTAGATTCTCTAGCCTGCAATAATAAACCTCTCAAGAGACACAGAAAAAAAAAAAACTTTAAACGCGTGCTTCCGTCTTCACCACCCGGAAGACATATTGCTCGCATGGAGCTTTTTTAGATTGACAGCCGGCCTTTCTCCTGAGAAAAATAGTGTTCGGTTGCAGTGAACTCCCTGCCGCTGAAATATGTTCTCATTATCACAATCAGGTTACACAGCTAGCTGAGCGCATAAGTAAGCTGCTTAGCTTCATTCAGAGGAATATAATCATCTGTGTTAACTGATGAGCAGTGCTACGGTGGTAGCATGCATAAGATATGTAAGATACATGTGGGACGCCTCAGCCTAAGTTATTACACGACGCACACAATAAGAATATTGTGGATTTATCCTCTTCATTGGTTTATCCAGTCAAGTTTCCAAAGTCAGGTCTTTTGTTTTAAGGCGTGGTCTTATTTCAGTTCTGATGACTGTAGTTAATATATTGGAATTTGTTTGTTTGCATATGAAATACTAGTGGGATTGAGATATGCTGGTTAATTTAACCTACCTTATTTGTATGCACACACAAAAAAAGCATTGACTCTACACATCTGAAGAGATGAAAGTTTATATTCATGTTAGAAATGAATTGTACTGGGGGGAAATCATCACTCGGAATATCAGAACCAGTATGAAAAACTGCATTATTGCTCCTAAACTATGATATCAGAAAATCTTCATACATCTTTTTATTTAGCAAATTGAACAAGAGCAGATCCTCATGCAGAAGAAAGTTCAAGAAGAAGCCTGGACTGATAAATGCTTGATACAAATGCTATAAAAGGCGTTTTTATTTATTTTTTTCCTCCTTCAACCACAATCGTACAGGAGATTCATGGGCACCCGGCTTGGGTTGTGAATAAAACATAACTCTTGATAATTGGCTGGGGCAATGTTTTCTTTTCCCCCTTGCCCTCATTGATAATTTTCTCCTGCAGCCTCGGCCGCGTTCGCCGTGAGATCAAAGTCACTGTCACACGCCTCCAGTGGAGAGACGCCAAGCCGTGTCTACCCTGCTAGATTTTATTCCTCAATGCATGATTAAAGAAGGCATACTGAGATATAGAGAAGACCCAGAGAAATAAGGAAGAAAGATTGAAATATTGACTCATTTAAATTTTTTACCTGGTTTCAGTCAAATATGTATTGGCTTTAAGAAAAAAGACATTCAAATCAAGGCTAGAAAACCACAGGACAGAAACATGAGGACAGAAAAAAAGAAAAAAGTTTTTTTCCCCTCCAAAATTCAGGTTTTTGGCATAGGTAAAATTTGGGATTTAAAACGATGAGGCAATAATCTGGATTTAAAAAATTGGAATATGAGAACCACAGGTCATCTAATAAATGAGCATTTTGACTATTTATTCAACAAAATAACCTATAGTATAAGTTCTAAATTAAAATAGAATAATAAAAATATTCGCCATCTCAATATTCTATTGATTTATAAAATATATTCATAAATCTATTGAGATATATGTTAAAATATTAAAAAATCCACCATTTCTCTCTCTGTCTCTCTCTCAGCTTTCAATTTGTAACCAGTGTGTTTTGAACCAGACAGGGCCATCTTATGGGCTCACTAAAGGGTACACTCTTTGCCTCCCTAGGGTGCAGCTGCACTGGTGCAGAAGAAGTGAACTGCCGAAGACCCCACTGTTTAACAAACATTCCTACTGTGAAGAGAAATTAATAATTCAAAGCCATGGACCAGGGCAGCCTCATTTTAGTGCACTACCAGAGCTTGGTCATCAGTGCGATGCTGATTTATACCGGCCAGTCTTTCTCTTGTTCAGTTCAGATTGATTAAACGAATCCGATTTGCAGGACGCCTTTACTCTGGTGTCTGTGTGAGTATAATGAAGCTGTAGATGATTCACCTGTTCCACAGCTGGAGCCTACAGCTAACGCAGAAGCAGTTTAACCCATTTTTGTCTCGGTCCTGTTCGGAATAATTTTAAGCTTATCTTTTTTTTTTTTTTTTTTTTTAGGAACAATTCTTTACTAATTCAGTTGCATGGCTTTTGGTGCATTTCTGTTTTTAAAAAATAAAAATGTATTTGCTATACACCCATGGTTCTCAAAGTGGGGCCCAGGGAGCCCCAGCAGTCCATTAAACATGGCCCATATAAAAATAATAATAATAAAAAAAAAAGAATTTGCTATAGTGGTGGAAACCACAGCCCACCATTATCAAAGCTATTATATTATTGAATTGCTACAATTATTAATCTCTTTTGACTGGTAACTTCAATTGAATGGGTTTAATCCAAACCTCAATGACTTGGCAATTTTAATAAAAATGTGTTCTGTGAGTGGAAGGTTCAGGAATAAAGAGCTCTATGGCGCTGATAAATTGGCAAAATATTATTGCACACATTTAAAATAATGACCCTAATATTTGAATAGCTGGATTATGCTCAACTTAAACACTTAAACCAATTGTTCAATTATACAATTAAACAACCAAATTGTCACAACTGAATAAATACAAAATTAGAAAAACCTCTAAATGATAATTTCTGGTGGGGGTGGGGGTGAGGATGGGCGAGTAGAATCTGCCAGTGCCTACTGTAACCTCAAAGTCCCTTTTTTTGCTTTAATGACAGAGTGCACTCGAGCTGGCATGGACTCCACACGTATTGTGCAAAACCGTATGAGCCATTTTAGATCAAATTCATCGGAGTGTCATCTAAGCTCATGCTTCAATAGGAGAGATTAGACGTGAGGAAAATCTGAGCTTTTATGCAAAGCAGGTACTATGCTCAATATCACATCTTCACATACTTTTAAACTGCCCTAGAAATAGTGCTAAATCTATATATTAACTACACAGATATTGAGTATTTATTTAAAAAAAAATCTAGAACATTCTGGTTGTTTTTTATTTTAAATGATTATTACAAAAAAAAAAAAAAACAGTTTTCAAATGTTGAGTTTTAGACTTTTGGACACCACTGATCATAATGTTAATTCCCTCCTGGATGATGTTGGCACTGTATTCACCAAGCTCAGATATTTACAAACTCAAAGTCCTGTTCTTGGCTGACTGGAGCGAACCCTCATAGGTTCTTCCACTGTTGTAGACCTTCAACAGTTAATGTATTCTCTCATCTGAAATGCTTTTCTGCTTACCACTTTTGTAAAGAGTAATTCTGCTTGTTGGGTGTGGGGTGGGGGGGTATTCGCTATGCTCTTTGACCTCTCATGTTAACAAGATATTCACCCCCACAGAACTGCCAAGCACAGAATGTTTTTCGTTTTCCCAACATTCTTTACAATCTCTACAGTTTATCGTGTGTAAAAATTCCCTCAACAGTTTCTGAAGCAATCAATCCCGTCTGGTTGGAAATACATAACAGCACAAAGCCAAAATCATTGAGGTTTTGGAACACTAACTGAAGCTCTTGACTTAGATCTGGATGATTCCTTGATTAGATAATTTCATGAATAAGCATTTCAGTTATAAGCTTTCCTGGCAAAAAAATATATAATAAAATAAAATAAAAAAAAATGGCAAACACCTGCTTTAGTATACAATATTTTTTCACTCAGATGATGAACGCCCAATATTTTAAGCCCTAGTCATGCCATTTGAAAAAGCCATATAAGATGCCATATAAAATTTTCCAAAATATTTTTTTTAATTGCTTATTTTATGCAAAGAAACAACTGATTAAGAAATGATGGAGTAAGCAGCATCTCCATCAGTTATGGAAAAATGTGTGAGCACCTTAGCGTGCTCAGTGACAGAGAACAGACAGGACTAGTGGCCCATTTTCCTCATGTCAGACAGCGCCATATGGCAACTGCTCACTTGCGCTTCTTAGTAGCATTCGAAACCGTATTTGTATGCAGGCATAATGGTGATCACCGTTAATTAAAAACACTGGGGGAGCAAGTTCATAGAGTGTACACTACAAAAACATAGTCCCAAAGGCCTTGATGCGTAATGTAAGGCAAGTCCTTGAAGGCATCCAAGTATCAAGGACGGCGAAACTTTCTGACTTGCTGTCAGATCGGACTTTAAATAGCACAAAACCCGAGCTATAGCACTCGCTTGCAAATTTAGCCAGGCTCTTGATAATACTTTGCAGCAAAGCCACACACAGATGACAAGAAAACATGCAAATTTGATATGCAAATAGAGAAGTGATCAATGATCGCTCTAGTTAAGAAATTGCTTGTACCCTGTGCTAACTTTGGTTATGAAGTTTGATCTCATACAAAACAACGTAGGAATATGATCAAACTATTTTGATATTGTTTTTTTAAATCTGGATCATAGAACCAGAAAAGGGGAAAAAGACAATAATTGCTAATGATTTAGGCAACTCTAATTTTTATCAATTATTTTCTTAATTGTGAAACCAAGCAAATATCAATATGCAAAAATGTCTTTTAGGAATGAATGACTGAGTGACTTCTAATTGAGAAACCTCAAAGTGATGATTCATGCTCCTATTACAATCTGAAATACACACACTGGGGGAAAAAATAACATTCATTCATTCATTCATTTTCTATACCGCTTTATCCTGTTCAGGGTCGCGGGGGACCTGGAGCCTATCC
>JAOTQY010000003.1:17603984-17614121 GCA_026413445.1 Dolichallabes microphthalmus
CCGACAACATAGCTCCCAGGATCATTGGGACACGCAAACCCCTCCACCACGATAAGGTGGTGGTTCAAGGAGGGGTTGTTTAAATTTATTAAACAAAATATGTAGATGCCAGCGTTCTATGAAAACGATTTCTGACGATTTCAGCAATTTAATAAATATTAATTTTACTGCATAAAGGTTTCACAGTCATGCATGGTGTATGTAAGGTTACTTACCAGAAAACTAACATCCTATTATATCATTTTCCACACACCATTTCTTGTACATTGTCTAGCCAAAAATAAATAAATCAAGAAATCAAGCAATACATTTTTTAAAACGATGCACACTAATATTCATTTTTAGCTCTGATTACAGCATACTGTACAGTGTGGCAGACAGTTAATGTGTGAAAATTATTCCTCATGCTCCCAAAACAACCTTTTCACAATTTGAGTCCTGGAATATACCCATTCCATCAGGGAAGAAAAAAAAAATCTGTAGAGATCCTGATCATTCAGTACAACAGCTGACTTCATTGTAATGCCGTATAACATAACGCATTTCCCTTCTTATCGTAACATTCCCATCACTCTGGACTCATCAGACCACATGACCTTTTTCTATTGATCCAAAGTCCAATCTTCATACCAACCTGAAGATTTTTTTTTCTGATTTATCTCACTAACAAGTGGCTTCCTCATGGCCACACAGCTGTTTAGTCCCAATCCAGTGAGTTCTTGTCATATATGTGGAAATGCTCTTACTTTCATAGCTCTAATTTCCACTGTGGATTTTATACAATGCAATTTCATCAAGCGTTCGAGTAATACCTGTTCATTTTTTTCTAACCATATTTCTTTAGCAAAGTTGAGGGTTCATCACTATCCTTCCAAGTATTAATAGTTGTCTTGGCTTGATCAAGCCCATGATTTAACCCTTTAGAAATGGCAACCTTTTCCTTGGCCAGTTCACATATACTGTATTATTTCTTTTTTATTTTACATGTGTTTATAAATTACAGTTGCCTACTTTCTCAGGTATAAAGAGACAGAGTTCTGAAAATGGCATTGTGCTAGAGGCATCCTACTTTTGTTGGGAGCCCTGCTATCTCCTCTGAACACTCAGCAGAAGATCAATCTTCATAGAGCAAGCCTCTGCCTGGGGCATAAACATACATGTATTGTATTTATGGAATTAGACATAATCAGCTTGGTGCAACTGAAAGCTTAAGATCAACACTTTCGATATGTTTTCAGGCTTACTTCACCTAGTTTTAACCAGCTTATCTATGTTAAAGGCTATTTCAGTTCAACTGTATGAAAGAATTGACAGGGTGACACCGTGACTCCTCAGTGGATGCAGTGACATGTCTGCTTCTAATCATCGAATCAATTTTGCAGTAAACGTGCCTCGCTTGCCAGAAGTGAAAATACATCTTTATAATGAATGAATCTTGTCATGGGGCAGACAGATTTAGTTTTATGAAAGTATTGCCAGTGGCTACAATTCACACCATCCCAGTTCATGACTATAAAAGATCTGACTAAATGAATAATGAGGTTCGATGCTACAGTATTTTGGCAAATGCTGATGCCTGTATTTAGTATATGAGCTGTGTGGTGGTGAACATATAGCAAATCTGACCCTACATTTAGGCAGACGCTCTTATCCAGAGCGACTTACATTTTTATCTCATTATACATCTGAGCAGTTGAGGGTTAAGGGCCTTGCTCAACGGCCCAACAGTGGCAAATCGGTGGTTGTGGGGTTTTGAACCTGGGATCTTCCGAACCGTAGTCCAATGCCTTAACCACTGAGCTACCCCTGACCCTATACTTCAGCAAACACAAATTCAGTTCCATTTATTCTTGTGAAAGATATAATATTGTGAACACAAAGACTTTTTCACCTATTTAGATATTTGTTCATGATTAAAAGGAGTTCTTGGTCTACAGTACACTGGTGTCTGCCTTTTGGTGTTCTGAGATGGTTTTCTGCTCATCATGCTTGTAAAAGATCAATATTTGGGTTACTGTCGCTGTTCTGTCAGTTCAAACCATTCTGGTCATTCTCTTCTGATTTCTCATATTAGCACGGTTTCAAGTTTCCAATTGGTAAACTGTCCACACAGAATGTTTTTCTTGTTTCTTTTCGCACACCATTCCATGTAAACTCTAGTGAAACACACGTCAAACTGGGACTTTTGATTAAGCAAAATAACACAGTTATAAAAACTCCTTTTATTTCTCTATATAATCCACTGCAACATTAATGCACTTATCCTAGTGTTTAGTTTAGTGCTTTGATATCATCAAGGTAGAGTGTTTTCACAGTCCACCAGAGGTATGACTGGCCTGCTTCATGCCTGAAACACTGGCCTCCCATGAAATCCTTTAATGGCGAAACTGGTGGAAATCATTTGGAATGAGGTCAGGACTGTTTAAATGTTTTACCGCAGCTAAGGTCTCATCACCATACTGTGCTTGAAGTCTTCTGTAAGTGTTAATCAGTTTTATGCTTTCATTCATGAGAAATTTTATTCGACTTGAACACCCCTCATACTTAAAACAGCCAATTGGGACAATCAGGCCATGGGCAAAGTCACTAAGATTACATTATCCCCCCATGCTGATATTTAATACGAACATTAATAGAAACTTTTGACCTGTTTCAGCATAATTTTATGAAATGCGCTGCTGCCATGTCACCAGCTTAACTCAGATAATTTCATGAACAAGCAGAGATACAGGTGCTCCTTTTGAAGTGGCTGGTGAATGAATGTCTACAGCGTTTATGATAAATTCTTTACCAAAATATCTAATCATTATTCATATCATCTGTGGTTATAGAATGAGAAATACAGCATTATCTTTTCAGATAGGTACATTATGGATTTAGATGGGATTAAACCAGCCCATTACACCATCCTGTACATGTAAAGCCAAGAAATACTCAGTTCCTAATTTTAGCCGGTAGGAAAACTCAGCCAAGTCTGAAAGCATCTCAGAGTTTTTGAAAGCGTATAAAAAACCACTTAACTGTTCAGTTATGAATATCGCACTCATTTGTGGAGATTGAATGATTAAAAAAAGGTTCATTATGCACACCATAATTGAGACCAACACAAACCAAACAACAGCATTCAGTATAATGAGCCCAACATTGCTGTGGTTGCTGATGAAATCCCCTGACATAACTGCAGACTCTATGAAAGAAATACTCTGCTATATTTCAGGGATAATACATTCTGTCTGGCTGACTTGATTAGCCTTGGTTTGAAACGCTTTTACCTGTGGGATAGAGGACGTGAAAAGCATAATATATGACCTTCAATGCCTTTGGCTTCTTTCATAGATACTCTGCCCTCATGGAAAGGTAGCAGGGCTCAGGTTTTGCTGTAATACTCGAACTCTAAGCACAACCCTGACTGAGTCCGTATCTGGACCTCTTTTGAATTCTTCCACTTAATGATGATGTTCCTCTTGTAGCAACAGCCAAACAGTTACGATATGAGTCTATGGATACGACGGTGTAATATTTGTAAGGGAAAAAGGTTCAAATTGGCACCATAATAAATAAATAAATAAATAAATAAATAGCTTGTCTCAGTCAAAATGACTTAATGAGTTTGCTTATTTGATTATTTATTTACACGG
Source organism: Dolichallabes microphthalmus (assembly GCA_026413445.1). Lineage (NCBI taxonomy): Eukaryota > Metazoa > Chordata > Actinopteri > Siluriformes > Clariidae > Dolichallabes > Dolichallabes microphthalmus. Next base: position 17,607,623 of record JAOTQY010000003.1, read on the forward strand.
TAAAAATACATTATTATTGACAGTATTTTCTAGGTTGCTTGTTTGTCATTGCATTTCCATCATTTCCCCACCTTAGCACACAAAACTTTTCATATATGAAAGCACATATTTTACCTTATAAAAAAACCTTAAAAGGTGCACATTTCTGATAAGCTCAGAGCAATCCACTTTACACAGCAAAGAAACATTTCTACCAATTTCCCCAAGAGAATAACTAAATAATTCAATATTTGCCCTGCCACGGCTATCTTTGAAAATACAGAACATGGCTTCGAGTCATATAGTTCATCATCGCACCATTTTTTTTTTATGCTGAAAAGGGCCAATGACAAATTTACTGTTTTTTCCGTGACACAAAACTGATTGTCGTGATTGTTAGGATCCATGCGACCATCATTATATGGAAACAGCATTAAGGAAATGCTGTTCAGTGAACATTTTGGAAAAGAAAAAAAAAGAAGAAGAAAAAACCTCTTGCATGGATTGCCTGCTTCAGTGAGGTGGAGCTAAATCACATACGCAACATTAACCTGTTCAGACTGTTCAGCTGTGTAATTAATGTTATGTGTGTACTTGTTTCATTAATTATGTGGGTGATGAAATGACATTTTAATGTGATTTATACACCATTTCTTCAGGAGGCAGTTATGTTTTAAAAAGTCACCCTGGATGTTTCTCCGGAAACAAGAATGTAACTGTCTTCAAATGTGACACTGTGTCTGGTCCGAAATTATACTGTGTGCTTTAATGCTGTAGTATTTTGTTTAGCGACACCAAAGGTCAAATCACAAATTAAAAATTTGCATTTAGAGACTCCTTAGCCAACAAAACTACCGATGGGTGGACATTTGTTGCTTTAGAGGGGGCAAGATATGACCGGAAATAGGCCATTGATAATTATTCCTGCTTTCCCAAGTGACCTTCAATAAAGGCCCACGTTCTCCAACATGTCAAACCCACTTTTCCATTTCTTGTGGCTTAGATAAATAATGCATTTTTTAAAAGGGCCATGGATTAATAGAGCCTTAAACACTCATTTAAAAAGCTCATTTTTGAATGTCAAGGCTAAATTGATAAAGCATTGGTGTAATTTTAGTCAGCAGTATGTCATGTTCTAAGCAAAAACAACAGCCTATAAACGGCCCCAATCCCAGAAGGCAATGCTCTATCATCAGCCAGTGGTTGAGGTTTCACCTTATCATTCTATCAAATGTAGTGGGCTTTGAGAGGACAGTAGGGACCTGGTACAAATGACTTCTATCAGCATTCTAAGTTGTTCCAGGCAACTGAGCCACTGAGGCTGGCTTCTGTTAGATATCCATTTACATTTATCATTATATCATTATGAAAATGTCAGTTTACACTTTGCTTGATAAAAAAAAAAGAAAAAGAAAAGAAAAAAAACTTCTGTTAAAATAACAAAATGGTCAGCAGCCATTCATAGCCGTCTGCGTGCCTTTTGTTTTCACATTCACAACCACAAAGTATTCATGAGAGAGCCCATTTAATCCCTCTCAGGTTACAATTACATAAGGCACAAGACATCCATTATGGCCACTATCCTGTCTGCGCCGCAAAATGATCTCCATACAAGCAGTCTCTAATGGCGAGCTCTCAGAAGTATGTTTCAAACCATTTAGTGATTTAGAAGGAATCTGAGCAAACAGAAATGATTCACATTCGCTATTTTAACTGACTGGTCTTCTTAAGAAAGTGATAGTAGCTCATTTGCAACAATAAAATGTCTTCACCTGGAGGAAGCTTATAGAAAGAAATGTAGAAATTCTTACAGTACAAATTGTAGATGTAAAAAACTGAGAATCAGGTAATAGAGTTCAGTTTATTTCAACATTGTAGTTGTCAAACTTTGTCAGGCTTGAGTGTATTCTTTTTCTATTTAGAATTCATTTTAGCTAGTTTTAGACTTACTTCATATTTCATACAGTAATGATTATTATACAGTTATTATACATTATTATATAGTAATAAAACATACAGTTATGATTATTACTTGTCATACTGTAGAAGACGCTAAAATGAACCCAATATAACCTTGGCTAATTTCAAATTTCTTGAATGTCAACATTCAATTTTATGGTCAGATTCTGAAAAGTTGTCTTTATTAGATGAGCAAACTTTTCTAAAGGTTTTTCAAAACCTACATTAGAACCAATGCTATATGGATCCTTTAGAAATCATTTAAAATTGTCCTGAACATGTTTTTATCCTCGACTCCTAAAATATAATAAACTGATATCGGTTTCGATTTCACTGTCTTATTCCGATCTACACTCTCATTTCTTATATGCAATATTTTCAAGCATTTTCTATTCCACAGCTTTGTAACATTTAAGCACCACTGTGTCTCTAATATGTTAATACAACATACATGTTTGAACATTTTTTTACATTACAGTGGTGGAAATGCCTCTATATACAGTATGACTCTTATGCAATGTAATCCACAAGCCTCCCACCGAAGTATAACTCAGTCATGACTGATCAGCCAGGGCTGCACTTTCCCAAAAGTATGGACTTCAGATATAGAAAGAGGTTTCACCATGCAGGCAAAGCAGGATTTCAGAGAAGTGAAGCTAAAAGAATTTGTCCACTCCCCATGAGGCTGGATCTGTTCAATCGTGTCGCCCTCAGGAAGCAAAGTGGATTAGCTCCTATTCGGACAAGGCGAAATTTCCAGAAGTTCCAGATAATTTGTTATAATGAGCATTAGGTTTGCGCAGAGAGAGAAAGGCGGTTAAGGCAGTCGTAAGATAGAAAGGAGTGCATCGCTCACAAGCATGGTGAATAAATTAGATACGCAGCAGGCCTGCATTTTGTCTGAAACTTCACAACCACTCGAGGAGCTGCAGGGCCACCAAATCAGAAATGCAAGGGCTAATCAGAAATGGCATGCACGCTGTGGCTGCACTGCCACCCTGTACTGTATGTGTAAAACAGGGCACATTGATGAATGAGGCCATGAGAGTTCACCTTCACATTCACACTCATTATGCACATTTCAGTTTTCATCATGGTATAAAAGTTTTTATTGGAAAATCAGTTTATTAAGAATATATACGTTTTCATGCATTTTAGCCATTTATATGTACAATTAATGTGTTGAAACTTAAATTAGTTCCTATTATTACTGAAAGCATAGCAAACTGCAATCAGTCATTGCCACCATAGTCTCTTTTTGACTCTCTTGTTAATAACAGTAAAAATATATATATATATATCTTTTCATGTTACTCTTTTCTTTCCCATGGTGAAAAACTTTCTGACCTTTACGAAGTGCTGACCACTGAGACTCCATCCATGAATGATAGATAAATGTCTTCTTACAAAAAGCTTCACCAGCTCCTAAGATATCTAGCTTTTCTTTGTTGATGTTGTAAACACACTTTCTAAATCCCTATATTATTAAAGGTAAATTATATGGACTGACTGTCATACAATTTCCTGTGAATACACTTTTACGATAAAAACAATATCGAACAAGTGGATTATTATACAGTTATCATTTATCGCAGTTCCATCAGGAACTACTGTCTGAGCTATTCTTGTGAAAAAAAAACAAGCCATACGTTGAGACTTACATTCAGCAGCGCTGTGTAACTGTATATACAGTATGTGTCACTCAACAGTGAATCAAAATCAACACTAATATTCGAATAGTCTTAAGGGACCAATGACCAACGTTAATAGGCCAATGACCTCTGCTGAACAAGTCAAAAGATTAATCCATGACTACAAAGAAGCAGCTGACAAACGCGGGCAAAGAAGGAACCCGACCACGGCTACTGTAGATCACGAATAAACCAAATAATTGCCCAAATGTCTTACCTGCACTGAAGTCCTGTGATTTTAAACTGCTCATGGCTGTCTACAGCATTTGTAGATGAGCACTCATTGGTTAGCATGTTTGTCTGCGGGGTCTTTTGCTATGTGGCTACAACTGACACACTCTTAAGGGTCCTTTGTGAATAGACAGGGCCAGCATAATAGACACTCCAACATAACAAAGACTGATAATCCTGTCTCTCCCAACTGCTCCCATGTTGCTGGCAGACATTTTAAGGGCAGTTAAGTTGCTGTGAGACGACACTGAATGAACTGCGGGTGGAGAGAGATACCCAAAAAGCCATTATCTATGGCAAGCGGCGTCAATTCGCATCAATTAGGAACAGTCCGAAGTGTCAGTGGTACGGCTTCAAATTAATAATTAAATAAATAACGCCGACCACAAGTGGCTACTATGCAGCCTTTTAGTCATCCGAGTCCCCCCTCAGAGTATTGGCACAAAAAGCCCTGAGCCTTCAGCAAGACAATGGAGAGTCATCTCACAAACCTCACACCACTAACTTGGGACGGCTACACCACCTTAATAGCCTCTAATTCAGAATTTAGCAGGAAAAGGAAGATTTATTACACTGTTTCTTTTTTTTTTTTTTTACCTAAGAAGTGCACAGCTTGGCAGAAATTCGATCATAGGCGTTTGTTCAAGGAGCTTGTTCATGGTCTTTTGTAGGAGAGGCTCATGTGAGTCAACGTACATTCTCGGAATTAATGTCTTTTAATGCAAAGTGGCTCGATGAATGTCTTACATTACCTAAAACAAATGGAAAATACTTCAACTAGAGTTTTTTTTTTATAAATATACCACTGGGATACTAAGCATTTGCATAAAAGAAGGCCCATGTCTGTACCAATTAAAGAAAAGAAAATGAAAAAGTCCAACTAGCATGCATTTTTATGTAAAACAAAAATGCAAAGAAAATCGGTGGGAAATCAGACACTGTAAAAAAAAAAAGAATTCTCCTTAAGTTAAGGGATATGTATTAGACAATGGCTCTTTTGCACATCATTTCAAATAAGTCTTTCAAACTGTAATGCATATGACACTAACAAGGGCGCCAGCTGGGTTAGATTTCATAATACACAAGAACCTTACATTTAATGTCTAGGTGCATTGCACACATACTGTACAGTATGGCTACTTAGTGACTAAGTGAGAGAGCAAGAGTGAGAGAGATTGATTTAGATTTTTGCAAGTTACCAATACAACACCACCGTAAACCTCTAATTATCCTACTGCATGCGTTTCAAGTGTTAGACAAATCTACAAAAAAAAAATTTTTTAATATAAAAAAGTACAGTTTTTTATTTATTTGCACATTTTTTGACTACATTTGGGCATTTGGCAGACACTCTTATCTAGAGCGACTTACTTTTTTTTTTTTTTTTTTTAATCTCATTATACATCTGAGCAGTTGAGGGTTAAGGGCCTAGCTCAAGGGCCCAACAGGGGCAACTTGGTGATTGTGGGGTTTGAACCTGGGATCTTCCGAACCGTAGTCCCATGCCTTAACCACTGAGCTACCCCTGGCCCTGCATAACACACAAGACTAACACACAAGCTAACTGTCAAAAGACAGTTAAAATTCCTTTTTGAAATTAAACCAAATATTATTATTATTATTACTATTATTATTATTCCTCTCCAAAGAGAGGTCTAGAAGGCACCCAATACCAGGAATGACCCACACTGATGCTATGCCTGTCTGGTGTAGACCATGATTAAAATTAGCCTTAAACATGGAAGATTGAGAGACGTTTGGGGGAGCAAACTTTCTAATTGGAGTAAACTTTAAGTCATTTCAGATTTAGTTAGTATCATCAGTCTTCCCCTGTTGCTGATCCAAACAGGCCATTAGTTACATGGATTGGTGTGGGATCTAAAGGAAAGTACCAGGCATAGGCTGTTTCTCTTACAGAGAGGAGGAGAGATTAACAGGATCAAGTGTGACAACTGGACCAGATGATGCATGATTGGGCTTGCGTGACTAGAATAAGAGATAGAACAGCAAACTATGGAACCGTTAAACACAATAAACACACCTGGGGCTTTCTATAGTGGCCCCAAGATGGACGAAGCTCAAAACAAAACAGAAGATCCCCAAAGGGATAGGTTAAATGGTCCCAAAATCATTCTAGCCCTGAAATAATTTCTGCACTCGACTAGCATACTGTAGGTTCGTCTGCTAAGCGTCGCAGCATTTATGATCCCACACAGGCCAAAACCATCGGGAAGGTTTATAAATATGCACAACCATTAGTGACACCATTAGTGATGTGGCGCGTCCACAGCTAGTCTGAACAAAAAACACCTACAGCCACTATTGCAGGGACACCTGTCTTTCAATTCTCTACAGCATTCCTCAACTACATTCCTAAGTTCCTTGCTTAAAAAGATCTGAATAAATAGCTACCATTCTTGAATGGCATATACCTGTTAACAGTGTTGGAAGACGTTACTTTTTTAAGTAAATAATTACATTACAAAATTAATATCACTAAAAAGTAATCAGTTACATTACAGCATTACTTTCTGATAAAAGTAACTAGTTTGCGTACTTTTACATTGCAGAAAATGAAAACTCCTTTGTGATTCCTCATGCATGTTGTTTTAGTCAAGACCTTTATAATTATTCTACCA
>JAOTQY010000003.1:17652504-17667711 GCA_026413445.1 Dolichallabes microphthalmus
TCTCCTGGGATAGGCTCCAGGCCCCCCGCGACCCTGAACAGGATAAAGCGGTATAGAAAATGAATGAATGAATGTTTATGGCATTTAGCAGACACCCTTCTCTAGAGCAACTTGCATGTTTATTTCATTATGTATCTGAGCAGGTAATTTATATCAAAAAATAATATATTCCTTTAAAGCAGCTTTATGACATCTCCATTTAAAAAAATAATTTAACTTGGAATAAAAATGCATGTTAAAAGTTGTTACAATGCTTTTTTTCTCAGATACCCATTTTCATAACCATCCCTGTGACTAGAAAACAGTATACACTAATGCAATTTTTCTGAGAGCCTAGTGAAACTATGTATAATATTCATAAGCCACCTAAACAAATGTACAATACATATTCCAAGTTATTTAAAGCAACCATGTGCCAGTCAAAGGAGAGTAAGCTAATGTGTACAGTATATCTAACATTAGTGATAGAGAAGTGGTTTACCAAGGGCAGCAGTGGTTCAGTGCTTAGGGCTCTGGATTCCTGATCAGACGATCAATGTTAGGCCCCAGAACAAGGCCCCTGGGATATGTGAAATTTTTTTTTATTAAACACAATCTCAGTGATTTTGACTATGGCATGGTTTTTGCTGCCAGATGGGCTGGTTTGAGTTTCTGATTTTCACATTCAACACTCTGTAGACCCTAAGGAAAAATAAACCACCACCACCAACAGTTGGCAGTTCTATGGTCAGAAACATAATGCTGATGAGATGAACAGGTCGAAGAGGAATGGTCAGACAGTTTGAGCTGAGAGAAAGACCTTTAACTTGAGTAAACTTCTTTGCAACAGTGGCGAGCTAAAAATGAATCTCAGTGTGCACAACAGTAAACCTTGAGGTAAATGAGCAACAGCAGCAAAAGACCATATTTATTTCCACCCCTAGACAATGTTGCTGTTATTTTTTCAACTGCTTCCATCGAGGGGTCGTCACAGTGGACCATCTGATCCACACAACAACTTGGCAAAGGTTTTACACCGGATGCCCTTCCTGGTGCAACCCTCCCATTATATCCGGGCTTGGAATCAGCACTGCCGTAGGGAATAATATATAAAGAAAAGAAAAGAAAATAGCACCGTTGCCTTGTGCCTTAAGGGTTGGAATTTGATTCCCACCTCAGAGTCTGTGCGAATGTTCTCCTCATGCCTGGTGGGTTTCCTCCCACAGTCCAAAAACATGCAGATTAGGCTAATTGGCATTTCCAAATTGCCCATAATGTGTGAATGAGTGTGTGAGTGAGTGTATGCCCTGCGAGGGATTGGCTCCCTGTCCAGGTTGAACCCTGCCATGTGCCCTAAGCCTCCTGGGATAGGCTCCAGGCCCCCAGCGACCCTTATAGGTGAATAGTTTAACAATTTTATTTTATGGTGTCAATTTGGTTCGTCTTAGATAGTCAGCAAATTAGGGCGGTACGATGGTGTCGTGGTTAGCACTGTCGCCTTGAACCTCTAGGGTCCAGGTTCGATTCCTGTTCAGACTCGATTCCCGTCTCTGTGCACATGGAGTTTGCATGTTCTCCCCGTGCTTGGTGGGTTTTCTCCCATGGTCCAAAAATATGTGAGTTAGGCTAAATGGCATTCCCAAATTGCCAGTGTGTACCCTGCCATTTGCCCTAAGCCTACTGGGATGGGCTCCAGGTCCTGCACCCTGAATACAGGATAAAGCGGTATAGAAGATGAGTTAGTGAGAGGTGTCAATTTGGTTTGTCTTAGATAGTCAGTAAATTAGGGTGACATGGTGGTGTAGGTCTGGTGACAAGGTAGTGTGTGATCATGTGTGATTGGCAACCTGTCCATGTACCCTGTACCCTGCCCCAAGTCTCCTGGAATAGGGTAAAGTCCCCGCTGAATACAGTATAAAGAGGTATAGATGATGAGAGAGTGAGTCAGCTTATTAGGTTAGTTTCTGTTCATTTACTTTGTTTGTATGTAGCACCTTGGACCTAAGGAATGTTTGTATTTGTATATGTTTGAAATGACAATAAAAGTCTACTTGATTTAAATGGACTTGACACAGAAACACACCAAATAAACAGTCGAAAAGTTGGAGCGTAATGCTATTATGCTGAGCTGCTGGATTTGACTGGCAGGGAAAGCTCTAGAAAAGTAACGTCCATCTGCGCCAAGTAGCGCGTGCGCTTTGTTTACATCTGGAGTTACTCATTTCCTGCCACGTGACCACACACTCTCGCGTCAGTGAACTTTTGCTTCGGAGTTTGAAGTTTGACAGCGAAGAACCGCGGGCGCGGAACAATGTAGCCAGCTGTTGTTCACTCCGTGTGACTTCCAGATAGACTGAGTGGAATCAGCGCGTCGAAAGAAAGAAAGAAACAAAAAACAAAACAAAAAAAATCGACCGAACTGTTGCGCTGCTTTCATTCAGGCTTTCATCACAGCAGGAAAAAAAAAACAGCCGCAAGACTGTTAAAGTAAGTTGTTATTAAGTAACTTTTCTTTGAACTCTTGTCTAGTTCGCGTTGTATTATTTAACAGAATGTTACAGATCTACTGGTTGACTCATCTTGCTGACATTTCCTTTGATTAGAAGTGCGATAGAAACTATCCTGTTCTCATTGCGATTGCGATTGTATTGTTCCTCTCTCACCTTCATTCATTCCTGTTTTGTTATACCCTTGTTTGGTTTGATCCTTTGGGGAACTCCTAAAATCAGTATGCTTTGTATAACTCCCTTTGTAAGAAATGTTCAATAGAGACCATCTGAACAACCCTTAAGTGTACAGCTTTTAGCCAGGTCACAGCTTTTCAGCCAGTGCAACATCTGGAGTGATGTACAGTATAGCATGGCTCTTATGACCATGAACACGGTTGTTTAGTGTGCAAGTGAGAAAGCTGGAATCAATTCCATTGAAAGAACATCCTCATTTGCAACAACAATTTTAATAATAATAATAATAATTAACACAGCATTTAGAAACGCATCCTAGGCAGAACCTTGCTGTTATCAAAATATGTAGTTTGGTGTGAAAACATCATATCCGAACATGCACTAGAAATTATGCTGGCAAGAGTTTACTTTACTTTTACTACAATCTCGTTTGCTGTTTTCGCCAACATTGAGGAGAAAAAAAAAAGATTAAGTGAATGCTTTTTTATTCCGCCCAAGCCGAATATCAGCACCTTGCCATAATGGAAAAAGTAATGAAGTATCTGTTTAACGGAGGCCCATTAAGCGATTTAGTCAAAGGTTCCAAATCACTGCACTCAATTTAGAAGACATTGTGAGTGCAAGCCGGAAACAGGTCAAGCGCTTATTCATTCTTTGTCCAAATTGAGCCGCCTTGATGAGCACTGCACTGTGCATTCAATATTTTCCACAATGCATTATCAGTCTCACAGGACTGCTCAGCCTTTTATGATTGTCTTGTCTGGTGCGTACTTTTACTCTTGAATAGTGTGCCTTTTTTTTTAAGTTGCTTGATTTGTATGACTATTATGTTTTTACAAAGTAACATAACATAATTGAAGCCTTCTTTCCCTTTCTGAAGCAGTTGGAGTCTGTTCTGTTATGAATCAGTTCTCTTTATTACTCCAGCCAATAGTATTAATCTGCGTCAGTGTGCAGGACACTTCAAACAAAATCATAAGTGTACTTTATGACACCCAGTGATAAGTGATAACAGTTTAAGGCCTTAGTTCATGCATTGGGTTACTATTACAAAAGGTGTTTTCATACGCTTTATTTCTTTACATCAATAAAAGTGTGTTTATGTAAGCTTGCTGGGTGTGCACATTTTGGCTTTATGTTTAAAATCTGACCTCTATGATGTGACTGATGCATTGTTATTCCTGTAATTCATACTCTTCCTTTATTTTTCTTAGTTCAGACAATATACTGTACAGGAGGAATTCCATGTCAATGTCTTCCCGTCTACAAACAGAGGTAATGTACATCTCATAAGACTTTTATCCATTTTGATCCATTTATCAATCATACAAATCACCCTGAAAGCACAATGATAAAGTGAGGTTTTAAATAAAATGATTGGCAAATAAGAAATAAATTATTGTATAGTTCATTTGATAAATAGAAGGTGGTCATCATCATGACCGGATCTTATAGAGGAAAATGGTATATGGAATAGATATGCACATGAAGTATGTAGTAGGACTTTGCCCAAATAAAATAACATTTTACTACCTAAAATCAAAACTGTAAAGTAAAGAATTTTTATGAGTGCAAAGAGCGACTTTTTACCTTCAGACATGTGTGTATGTAGGTTTCTCTAATTGTAGGTGGAGGGTGTCATGCTGTCGTAAAGGCTTATCTTACACGCATTAGGGGTGTACACACAATCACCTCCTCCATACAGACCAGTACAGAGTACACGCGCACGCACACGCGCACACACACACCGATCTGTTAAACTTGTTAGATTGTATGAATCAATTAACCTGAAATTAACACTTCAAGAAAATATCAGCAATATGTCGCGTTGTCAGGAAAGTCAACACTGAATAATTAGCGATTGGAGAAGTGCCAACTGTTAACTGATGAATTATGCAGTGGAAATCCTCAAGCAGATTCTAAGGTCTGCCCAGCAACTTTTTGCTTTCGTCTTAATAACATATTGGAAATTTGTCAGGGTGTCAGGAAGTTGAACAGAGTGGATTCAAAAGAATATGTTGCTTCTGCACTCTTCCGGAGAAATGAGTCATGCGTATGTGATATGAACATGCAGATACAAGAACAGTCTCACTCGTTACACATTATGTCAAAGGTCTCAAGTTAGCAGCCAACACCTACTTGCGCTTTATAGGTGTTGCGTAAATGGAGATATAGATTATTAAGCCATTTGATTCTAGCCAAGTAAACAACTTAGGGAAAAATGAAGGAAAAGATTTATGATGTGTTAAGAACACATTTAGTGCATCGGGTGCAGCAGATGTTCTTTTTTACGATCACAAGTAAGAGTTCCATGTAGTGTGGAATACTATGGAATTAATATTGATAATTATTAAAATGACATCATGTCCACGTTTTCCTTTTGAAATATTCTCTAATCACTTGTTTGCTTGCTTGATACTATAACAACCTTTAATTTCTTTTAGATCCTCCAGACATATTTTGCATTCTCTAAGTTGTAATAAACAGCATTCATTCCACCATCCCACACATTCTTTCTAATGTAAAAAGCATTCCAGAATATTTGTCACCTTTCATTAGAAAAAAGCTTATTCAGCAAAACCATAGGATGAACTATTAATCTTTGTTTTAACAAGACTAATTCAAATAATTGACCAAATAAAATAATATATATATTTTTTTTACATAAAATAATCTCTTACTCTCTGGGAACTTGAAGTGTTCAAGAATGACAGAACAAGGTTATTATATTATAGGCTTCCTTTATTTCTCTTTATAATCCTCTGCTACACTAATGCACTAATCCCAGCGTTTCTCTAGTCTTTGGATACCATTAAGGTAGAAAGTTGTTCTCAGTATACCGGAGCCTGCTTCATGTCTGAAATGCTGGCCTCAATGGAACTTCTTTAATGGCCCAAACATGTGGAAATCTCTTGGATTGAGGTCAGGACTGTACAGGGGATATGGCAATTACTCACAGCCGAAGTTCTGTAATGTGCAAGTGGTGTTCATGAATGATTTGCATACAGTTCCCACAGACAGATGCATCTCTTTCGCAAGTTGGTGACAAGTTACCGTCAATTTCCAAGGATCTGGTTTTCCACTCAATGAACGTTCACGGGAATGACTGCAGTGGGCTCAGATCCACCTCGCCGTCACTGTACAATTGGTTTGACAAGTGCAGTACAGTCTCGATTTGACTTGAACGCCCTTAAAGACATCTTTAGTTAACATTTATAGAAGTAGTCGCCACTGTAAGCTCATTGTAACTGGAAACAAGTTTTCTTTAATGGGAAAGCTTCCAGAAGATTTTTTTTTGGCTGGCTAACATCAACTTGAACTATAAAATTAAAAACAATGACAAATCATTGTAATACAAGAGGTATGAAATACTCCCAGATGTGCTCTTATGAAATTTATTTGGTTACAATAACTCACAATTTTGTCAGGCCACATCATAGGTCTTGCTGTTGATTATTTCTCTACAACAGAATGCTCTGTTATGGTTTATTCCCTACACAATCCATTATGAAGGCAGTAGAAATGAGCAAGCGAAGTACAGAATAAATAGCATCAGTAATCCAAATCCTTAAAAAAAAATATTTCTCTGCGGATAATGAGTGTAGCCTAATCACACACGGAAAGGCCGTACTTCATATCAGAGGAAAAAACGAAACAATCAGATTGATGTAGGTTAATGAGTTGATACATTGCATATCTTTGAATATTTTGTTAATAATCATTACAAATCATCAAACACTGATAAGCCCTGTTTTTAATCAATGTTAATCTACTTTGTAATGGCATTCATTTAGTCTTTAATCAAATCTGTTTTGACTATGACATTTAATGAAGATCCCTGCTGATGTTCCCTGAGGAGCAGAGTTCATGAGACAACTTACTGTCTTGTTGAATTCAAATGGAGATAGAGATGTCGTGTCTGAGTTATTTGACTCATAAAATAATTAAAACAGTAGTTTATCTTCATAAGTGGACTGCATATTCGGGCCCTGTCTGTTTATCCATTTTTGGCTCAAGGAAAAATTTTAGATGCAAAATACATGTTTATCGTAGTGTTTGGGCTTAAAACAGTACAAAACTCTCTTGTTTCCATCACGTCATGTTGAATGCCCCGGATGTGGAGTATATCAGTAATTATTATTTGGTCACAAGTAGCAAGAACGAGTATGAACGATTAGAAAATTGTCAATATTTTTATTTTAAATATGGATATTCTAACTTACTTACATGTAATGTCTTCCCTACTTCAGTGTTGAAAAACTCGGTTTCTTTGTTTCCCAGTTTTTATGCTGAATTAAAGCTCCACTGCTGCCTACTCTGAGTTTTAACTCATGGTAACATTGTTTCTCTCTTTACGTGTTCTTGTATAAATACTTTATATTTCAAAGTTGAGTGTCAACAAGACGCCAGTCCTTATTTCTCCTTGTTTTCCTTCCAAAAAGAATAGTCCTCCAGGCTCCCTAAAGGACTTTTTGTGTCTCATTTTTGGCAAGTCTTTGGCTCTCATTTTTAGGCCAGCCCCTGTACCTGACCAGTTTCATGATTTTGAGCAACTTCAGGCCAATAAACCTGAAATGACTCATTCTCTCCACCAGTGTCCCATTGATTGTGAGAGCTGTGCATTCCCTTCATTCCTCCCTTCCAAATTATTGACAAGAGGTTGTGGGCCAGGCAACACTGGGATCAGACCTACGACCACATTGTCATGTGCAGAATTAATAATGTTGAGAGTGTGGGAGTTGGAGGGAAAGCTTCCTATTTTTCCACCTGTCGCTGAACAATTAAAATGTCCAAAACCTGACCCCAGAATGAGAAGCACAGGCTGAGCTCACTGAGCAGCACAATGAGCAGCTACAATCAGTGAACTTAGTTATCACGTGCATAGGACATAGGAGATGTTGCCATCCATGGACCTATTTGAATATTTAGTGAGCTGGATTGGGTGCAGTACGCTCAGTAAAGAGGTCTTTCCTGAGGCCATGTCTATTGCATCAATATCCTCATAAACAAAGCTGCTGTCAAATCAAGGAGACTAGCACAAAGACATTGACATCATCGGCACACAAGGTGACGTTACAGAAAGCCAAAATCTGTTTCACCTGTCCACACAACACCACTGAGTTTTGGAAAATCTTTACATTGGACAGAGTTTTCCAAACGCTTCGTTTTCAATGACCAAAACTGGTTTTGCATGTGTACGAAAGGCCAAAATCCGCAGATAACAATCTCTGTTTTTAAAAATACCCAGCTATGTGTGGACATGGCCTGAGTCTCTTGAAGTATCTTATCACTACAGAGGTCAGGGCCACTGGACAGTAATCATTCAGCTTGGATGAAATGGATGACTTGGGCACAGAAATGATAGAGGACCTCTTAAAGCATTCCCATGAAGGGAAAACAGACCGTGTCTGTGAATTTAAAATAGTAGTAAGCACTGGTGATAGTGCGTCAATGTTGCTTTTCAGATCCTTGCTGCTTTCCTGTCTTCCCCTCTATAATTGGAAAAAGTCTAGTGGCCTGCACATGATCACAATCCCACTGAATACTTTGGGGATGAACCGGAGGACTGACCCCAAAGTCTCCTCATGCAAGTGTCTGATGATACAATCAGTGTCTGATGATACAATCTCCATAGCCACGCTGTCTATTCTTCAGCACATATAGTGTTGTGAATATGCCTATGTATTTTAGAACATATGGTATCTAGAAAAATAAATGCTGTTAAAAAGGACCATTCTGCCTAAATATGCTTTTCAATCATCTCCTTTATTTGGAGATGGGTGGGAAACCATCTAGAAGAGAGAACCTCCTCAGTAAGACTTTATTACAGAGATATAAACTCAGTGGTTTTCTTGATCTGCCTAATTTCCAAATATACTACTTGGCTGCACATATACAAAAATTAAGTTTCTGGATGAAGTCCTCAGGACCACCTTAAACTGACGATCAGACCTGCTCGATATACTGATAACCCAGTCTGTGTAAGCCAAGGGTTCATTACATAAAATAAATTTGTTTCTCCCATCACTTCTAGATTCAGTGTTGTTATTATTACTTTATCTTAAACTGAAGAAGATTAAATATACACTATGAGGTTTTAGTCATTAGAGACATTCTTTTACACATGACAAACAGTTGTCTCTTATTTTTATGAATTTATAGGTATTTCCTGATTGTTGTGGGGTTGTCTATTTTTTCTGTTGTTGTATAGAATGTATATATAAAATATATATTTTGTACAGTAAAATTATTTACAAAAAAAGAACGTGGTATAGTTAAAGGTTAACTTTCACAAAAAGGTAAGTTCCTGGGATGCTGTGAATGCGTTGTTACTACTGTATAGAAAGGACCTTGTACTCGGAACAAGCACATTAATTTGACTCTCTGGCTTGGTTATTACAGGAAAACACCTTGTGACCAATCAGATTTCATAATTCAACAGCATAAACATTTGTAAGGAGCAACCTTCTGGAAAATAATACAGATTTGCTCTAGTCATTGGCCTCTTTTGTTTTGTTTTGTTTTTGTTTTTGGGCAGCCCCAGGTGTCCTCCCTGTGTTCCCCACCTCCCAAATGAAGGAGGTTTGGGAATGAATGTTGTCTTCTCTTGCGCCTTATTGCTGAGCAGATGGAGGCACAGTCAGACCTTACTCAAATTCTGTAGTGACTCTTACACAGCAGGCATTCTTTCAGAAAATCGTGCTGAAGAGAGGCATTAAAGTAGGTCAGACCTGAATATTTAATGCTAATACTGACATCTTATTTATAATTACAGTGCAGCACAGATTTAACATTTAACGATTTACAGTAGAATTAAACTGTATTATCAGTTGTTTGCCAGACTCTGAGGTTACATTTTAGTGCTTTATGTCCAAACCGTAGGGTGCGTAGAGGCAAATCGGTGTTCGATTTGTTCAGTGAACATGGAGACTTAGTGTTCTTAGATAAACAGACCTTACCGGAGCTTTCCGATAGAAATCATAGGTCTTTTTAACAGCAGGTGGGAAACCCTAGCTGAGTACAGATAAAGGTAGAGTGGGCTAAAATGACAGGAAGACATCTGAAGACATGGCTGGCGTTCTGACAGGATTATGAGTTGTTATTAAGGCAAGGCGAGATGGAATCAAGTACGTATTACAGTAGCATAACCAAGTATCTGGCTTGCTAGTACTCAAATGTGGAGAATTAAAAAATGCTGCTGAAACATATATGTAGAAATGACTTCATTAGCATACTGGTGTTTCAAGTGAAATGTTTTCAGACGTGTTTTCACTTAGTTTTGTGGCTGTTTTTATGAGCAACATGTTCTAGCTTGCGAATGTTATCTAACGTACTGCTTGTGGGAAATTTTCAAAGCTTCGTTACAGAGTCACTGTGGTGCTGCATAAATCCACTATTTATATCTGTATCTCTATCTGTATCTATTTAGTGTTCCAGTGAAGACTAAACACTGAAACAGAAATTAGTCTGGAAAAACTGAAACAGTATTAGAAATGTCAGTACTCTTTGAATTCTGGCAGTAAAAGTTCCTTAAAATTCATCAGTATTATATGGTCTTAACTTTAGATTTCATTTTTGCACAAAAGTACGTGTTGTGAGATTTGGCCCAGGTTGCTTAGTTTACATGATACTCATGTTCCAGGTAATAATTTTCAGTATGCAGAGCAGGAAAACTTTTAACAAACAAAACCTATGGTAACGTATTTGCATTCACCCCAATATTGATTTAGGACAATCTTTAAAAAAATAAATTTTAACTGGATGATTAGTACTGGAAAAACTCATTCCAATTACTAAGCAGTACATTACAATAATTAGATGGTATCAAAAGTAATGGCAGAAGACAAAGACTAACAAAATCACATTTTTTTAACAAGCAGAACCACAGTCATAGAATTAATGTGGGAGATTGCTCCAAGTACAAGGCGGTCTGTTATTTTCATTCCAAGTCGCAGAGATGTAAAGTCATGTGCTGTCAAGTTAGGCATCCTGAACTTAGACCAGAATGTTGGGTTATTATTTTAGTTGGCATAACCTGCCTATAATGTTTTATAACAACAAAGGATGGTTCTGTTTCCCACAATATATTGCTTCATTTTAAGAAACATTGACTGATTAGGCAGGTTCTAAGAATGAACGAATGAATGAATGAATGAATGAATGAATGAATACTGTCATCGCATGGCAGCAATCTTTTATGTTAATCAACGTGGGCTTTCTTTGTCTCATGGGTTTTAAATCCACACTTCTAGACCATTATTAAAAGCTTGTATTTTGTTTCTAGATTATTGTTAGATTATCAGTTAATGTAAATGAAACAGTCTATTTCAGTAAATGTTATATTTCAAAAATAAAAGAGAGTCACATTATTTTAGCTGTGATGGATGGGTGTACAGTAGACTTTAATGAAAAATAACCTGAGCTCTTCTGATAGAGTAATGCTTATATTTGTTTTATGGAAATATTTAATGATCATTGCAGGTTTTCGATGAGTTTATGATTTAAAAAGATGGATTTTTTTACATGTAATTTTAACATTAGTCACCTGCACTGGCTCTTTAAGATGACCATCAATAATAACTTGTTCTGCAATTATATTATTTCTATTGCAACTGTAATATCTAAAGGCATAGAAAAAGCCTTGAGTTTCAAGAATGTTCTTCTGCAACACTTCAACTGAACTGAGTGACAGACAATTTCTGTTCCCTTACAGTGCAAAATAAATGTCTGATTAAGGCAATTATTCACAGCCAGTGATTATCCTATACTTCAGGATACCGACTTGCAATTATAAAAAAAAAAAAGAAGGGAAAAAAAACAGTTTTGAAAGATCCTCATAAAGCTAGTTTTGGTTGAAAACAACCATAGTCTGTTCAGATCTCTCCTGTAGGCTTACATGTCAACATACCAGCTGTAGCCAAAATATGGTGGCACAGCTTGCTTGGCACATGTGAAACCTGCATTCTTGTTTTTTTGATTCAAAGAAATGAAAAATTAAAACCTCCTTTTCTTTGAACAACATAAGTTACTGACAAAACAGACAGAAGTTGCAGCATGTGACATGTTCAGTCTTGTGCTAGATGACAGCTAGTCCATCACTGGAGTATCTCGCTAATAAAATGAGACAAAGTGTAAAATTTACTTTTGTAATATTTGAAGAAAATGACCCGTCATGTTGTTATCTGGTGTTTCTTAGAAATTTATGTGTTTGTAATGTAGCTTTAACACTTCTAATAGTTTGACACCTCTCAGGCCCACAGAGACGACACAATGTGGAAGAGAAGGTTAGAGCGTGGTGTCTGTGTGTGTGTGTGTGTGTGTGTGTGTGTGTGTGTATGCCAGTCGGAACTTCTTTATTTATTTCCAGGAAACTGTGATCACACAGTTTTTATGAAGGCAGGCTGGGCTTGGATTTAACTGCTCTTTCTGTAGGACTGTACAGTTTAGTGCAAGCAATACATACTGTATACTGTAAGATGTCTTAAAAAAACAACAACAGGTTAGTCATATGACAAAGATTTGTTAGAATCAAGTTGTGCTCATTGATGACTGTCTATTCTACAATGTCACTTAATTATGATGATAATTATACATATGTTGCATTCTAGCATTTTAATTATCTGTTTATTTGTTTGTTTATTTATATTAAACCAAACATTTCTATCATCGCACTTCCAGTCTACAGTCCTTATATGTCAGTCATATAGTATAAATAGATTATGACACACAACTAGAATTTCTTTGGTAGTCATGTGTGAAAATGACAGCGTTACTATGTTAAGTAATACTGTTCGGAAATCGAAATGTTTATATCTACATGAGTTTATCTAGAAGGACAAAGCACTATGAAGTATTTTAGTAAGGTGTTGGGCCAAAACAAGACAGTAGACCAGTTTCAACACGTTTGGTCAAGATTATATCTTTGGAAGTGTATAATGGGAGAATGTTATCTCCCAAAAGATATTTCCCCAGTTGCCAAGATCTCTATCTAGCACCTTCATGTAAAATCCTCTATGGGGTTTGTATTAATTAGCAGTGACATTTCTTTCCAAGGGAAATGTCTATGAAAGCAAAATTCTACATTTTAAGGCGTTTCCTTTTGAGCCTTTTTTTCTCCTATCTTCCCTGGTTAGATTTAATTGTATGACAGTATATGACTTGCATATTGTAATTAAATATTCCTTTACTAATCCTATCAGGGTTCGATCCGGTTGCCGGTTGTATGTGAGTGTGTGCTTGTTCCCTGCGATGGACTGACACCCCATCCGAATAGTGCCATGAGTCCTCTGGGATAGGCTCCAGACCCTGTGTGTGCCCTGTGATGGATTGGCACCCTGTCCATGGTGTACTTGTGCCCAAAGTATCATGGCATAAGCTTCACGTCCCCATGACCTTGTACAGGAAAAGCAGTCTGGAAGATGAATAAATTAATGAATAAACTTAATCTTTATCACATATCTTTTTCACTGCAATTTGATTCAATCAAATTCTTACAAATCTACAAGACTGAGACTGAGTATTCAAGTTTACAAGTTTTTTAATGTGCATTCCTAAACAAAGCTCAATCTAGAACCCTAAAGGTTTCTTTGTTTTGTCCCTTTCATATTGGAATTCGTATAGTTTTAGTATATATAGAGAACTATAACAGAGGGTTTTCCTATCAGAAATGGTATAGAATAAAACCCTTTTATGGACACCTTGAGGAACCTCTTTTCTTAATATTCTATAACTTGTAATAGAAATATAGATCTATAAATCTGACCCAAAGTCTCTTTGGGGGTGAGAAACGAACTGACAGTTAGAAAACACATTCCATAAATGGTAAATAAATGTTAAATAAATAAATAATTATTACTGATGGCTTCACCATCTCTGTTAGACTTTTAACCTATTATTATATATACATTTGTGAATAAGTGTTCATTATAGAAAATATCCTATATTAGAATTACCACATTTAAGGTATTTCATATAAACAAGTCTTTTTTAATAATATAATCAGAAAGATATTTTTCCGCTATACACACATACATCCTTTATGATCACAATCCTAATACACATTGTTTTTCTTTGTGTATCTGTTTACATCTACAGAGGCGGCGTGACTCTCTGGGCTTTTGTGCACCAGAGTCGGTGCCCAAGCCTAGCTATGCTGTTCGCCGAAGATTCTCGGGGCCACTGCTGCTGCCTCCACTCTCCCGTCGCCACTCCATTCTGGACACCAAGAAGCTGCTGGACCTCGAGGCCCTGTACAAATCAGCTTTGGCAAACCTTGAGTCGCAAGATCTGAATGTTATTAACAATGAACCCAGGTCAGTGATTGTCCATAGTTCTAGACATATATTTAACTTTCAATTGAGGTAAAGAGTGAATGCTGGCATGGTACAGTTTTATGATTATTATTATTTTTTTGTTAGAGGTTTTTTAAATGTTATGGCATATCTGATTGAGCCTTCTTAGGTTCTGATAGAATGAAACTCTTAAAATAAGTTAGATAACTGATCAAGTCTGCAGATGAAATGTGTGTCTTCACCACAAATTAGATCTGAGTGTGACACATAGTACTGTAGCTAGGATTACTTGAAACTTCCTAGACATGACATAGAGCAAAGGTTTTCATGGGGCACCTTTTACTACGAAACAGATTCCATGGACTTCATCAGTATCAAATGGTAATAATAATAGTAAGTGTATAATAATTGATATTTTGGATATTAATTGAACATTTAGTCACACATTCAAATCTATATTATTTGCAGCCATTCTTGTTTTTAACTCATTTTGGAGTTTCACTTTCTTCTCTTAATGCCGACATTGGTTACCTCAGAGTTCTCCACTTTCCTTCACCTCCTGAGGTGGATTGGCTCTGCTAAATTGCCATTCAATGTAACTGTGTGTGTGTGTGTGTGTGTGTGTGTGTCCAGGGTGTACTCTCTGTTTGCACGTAGTGTTTTTGAGATGCAACGCTATTACCAAAGATGAAAGAAGGAATCAATGAGCAATCGAATGAATAAAAACACAGACACTGGTTATGCTTTAAAAACCCCTGGGGCACTGAAATCCACTTACCCTATACTTATCCACTTATGGAAACAAAAGGTTGTAGTTTTTCAAAATAGAATGCTAGAACCAATATCGGTTTCCAGGATATACACTCAATAGACAGTTCTCTTCATACAATCTTTCTAAATGTAATTTTATAAACACATGAATTTGAATACAAGTCCAAATATCATTCTGTATAAGTATTCATTTAAGTACCAAGCTCAGTGCCAGAGGGTAGCTGTTGCCAATATTAGCCAAGAAGCAGTCCACCAACTGCCGCCGTCTCTGTCGCTGGCAGAGATTATGAGAAATCAGCTTCTTTATTGTGCTTTTTATGCATGCATTCATACATCACATTACTCAGCATGGCCGAAATTCGCTGACGCAAAGCGTTTTATAGAGTAAGACTTTAAATTTAACAATTAAAAACATATGAAAATATGGTTTATTGCAGTAAAATTTATGATTTACTCTATTTATAAAAAGGAAACTCTCAGAG